>JANHGC010005612.1:19767-36801 GCA_027560395.1 Boaedon fuliginosus | reverse complement strand
AAGTCCACAGGCCATAAATGTACCTAGTTTCTCGCCTAGGTTAGTCCATTTCTGCCGTCACCTCAATATATTTATATCTCCCTGAAGTTTCATGTTTGCTACAGGATTACTGAAAATCACAGTGATTTCTTTAACATTTGGTGATTTTACAGAGCATTAGAGACGGGGGGGGGTGTCTTATTATCTCTCTACCACTTGGGAGTGTTTGAGAGATATGATAGCTGTTTTTCGTAGCAGCTGTGCAATCACCCAATTTGTGCAACTAAGAAATGATTACAAATTTAAGAAATATCCTCCTCCCCATCCAAGCAACTGTCTCTCGCAATCCATAGCGATGCCTGTCTGGACAGACGCTCGAAGTTCCAACTGCTAACGTTACATTTTTGCCCTCACAAATTGGGAATCTTAGAACAATTTGTTTCTTTGACTTACAGAATAGGGTCTAATTAGGATCTTGACTTTAGGTCCTGGAACTTCACAATTCTAAACTTTTCCATGTACAATTACCAACGACTTTAAATTTAGGAAGGAAAGAAGCCAAAATGATTCCCTCCCCCCAAAATTCTTGACCTTAAGTGGTCAGACTACATACCTGCAAAGAGCCGGTAGGTTCTTTGGCCTTTAAAAATCTTACTTTTCACTCCTGGTGACAGCAGCTCTGAAACAATACACAGACCGTGTGGTGAATTAGCACCTCTGGAAGACTCAAAAAAACAAAAAAACAAAAAAAAACCCCACTTCTGGCTGTTCTTTTTCACATGTAATCAAGCAAGGAATGGGAGGAAACCCAATTAAGTCTCCAGGAGACAGCTGACAGAGCCTGCTGGCGTTAGCGCCTCTATTCAGCTACAATGGCCCAAGAAACGCAGGGATTCTTCCAGGGAGTTTTATTTTAATTGTTTTGAACTTGACAGGAGGGATAATGAGCAAACCCTCCTTGCCACATTTTGCCTGATGACAGAGTTCACCAACTTTGGCAGCTTTATGACTCGTGGACTTCAACTCCCAGAATTCCCCAGCCAACATAGGAGTTGAAATCCATAAGTTGTTAAAGACACCAAGGTTGGAGACCCCTGCCTCATAAAATGAAACGCCAGAAGGGCTCGATTCCAGGCAAAATTTGGACAAGCAAAACATAAAAGGATTTATTTCAATGCAAAACAATTTGGCACACAGGATGCTTGTCTCGGGTCTGAAATGGTTATGTTTTATTGTTTCGGGCCCATCTTTAGAAACCAAACTTGCGATGCCCAGGTAGGAGTTACACTTTTAGTAATATAAAAGTGACTTGGGAAGCACATGGAGTGTGTGTTCTCTCACTTTCAGCTAGGAACCTCCTCTCACATCCACATAAACACTAATAATTTAGAAGGTGAGTAAAGTTTAAAGCCGGATTTACAAGTCAAAACTATGGGGAGGGGAAATACTAAAGATTTACGCTTGTCAAAATGGCACAATTAAAATGTTGCAAGACTTTTATCCTGCCAGGAAAGAATGTCTGAGGCATTGATAGCCGTGGAACGTCTGCAGGGAGAATGTTTTACGAGAAGCATTTAGAGATAGAGAAGGATGACTGCTCAAAAACTACCCCATAGCCGTAAACGAAACAGCTGCTCTGCTCACGAAATTCACCTTTACTTATTTCCAGGTCAACAGGATATTCAATGTTTTTAATGAGCTTCTGACACCCGCCTGTTTTTTCGTAGACGAATCGCTTGAGGTGCAGAACGAGGACAGGAGGCAGCTCTTCCAAAGTTACTCTTCGACTAATCTCTACCTGGCAGAGGAAAAGCAGAATTTTAACCGAATCTCCCATCTCCACTAATAATACAATCGTCAAAATCAATCCAACTGGCAAGCGACCCTTGGAAGCGCTGCAGTTGTTACACCGATGGATTATACGTCTCTTTGCTGGTTGATCCTTATGTTGCTGTCTATTGTCCTCAAAGATTGGGGTGGAGTACAAATATGGCAAAATAAATAAGGGACAAAGGTCAGTTTGTCAATTTCATAGAATAAAAAAAAGAAAGAACCTTCCGAAAGGAGAAAGGCACAAAAGCAAAATGTCACTTTCTTCCAAAAAGCACAAATAAATTTGGAGTTTCTTCATGAAAAAAAACAAAAACAAAACAGGTGCATCCTTTTCAAATGTTTCAGGTTCCTTTACTAGAGTCATCTTTGTGCTGTAAAAACGTGTGTAAAAACGGCTAAAGAAAATTATGGATAGAACTATGGACGACTCCCTTGAAATTTCATCCAAGACTTGTCAGAAAGGAAACCAAAAAAGTTTATAGATATGCTGGAAGTCAGCCGAGTTCAGAATTTGAGGTCAGCTGGGAAATTTCCAAATCAGAACAAAGAGAGTTGTTTTCTAGATTACCCAGAAACGGTACTTAAAGCTTGCAATTAGCCTGATTTTCATATAGTCACTCTTTCTTCCTGGCTCTGGTGAAAAATTAATCACTGAGTCAAGCTTAAAGAGATTGCTTCTGTCTTATAGCCAGGAAACTGCAAGCTTGATCAGTACACGTACACTTTTGTGGTTTTAAAATGTTAATTTTAATAGTAGTATATGTTTTGAACTGCAAGCTGCCCAGAGTCATTTACCGAGATGGGTAGCTAATAGAAATCAATCAAACAAATAAATGTGAAGAAATGCTACAAAGTGCAAAACTTAAAAGGGGCATAACATTCCTGGCAATTTTAAGAGGTAGTGTTTTTTTTTTAATGACTGTGAGACTTGCCCGTTCCTCTCAGACAGGACACTAACACATAAATCAGACTAGACTAGCACCTTAAAGCGAACATCCTCTTTTCCAGAAACCAAAATTGAAACATTTTGAGTTTACAAATAAATGAGAAGACTAAAGCCACGCACGTTGCAAATCCCAAAAGCGAGGGCCAGGCCAAGCCAAACGTAGGTGGTAAAATTCAAAGGAGGTGGAGGATTTCTCCCCATACAAGGAAGCCTCTCAGGAAACCAGGGAGATGCTCTCCCACCACCCCTCCCACGAGTGTCAGACACAAAATCCAGACAGCTATGTATGCCCGCACATCATTTTGCAAGGCCCCACATTCTCCCTCTTGGTTTTTCCAGCCAGGAGGCCTCTTCCCCCAACTCCTGAATGCTTAAACAGTTTGGGAACGCCAACTCTTCTCTAGCGTGTGGTGCATCACTGTTTGCAAAGATTTCTTGGGCTTCCTACATTAAGGCTGGTTTTTTTTTTTTTCTTTAATGATTATGTTTATAAATATGCCAACCTGCTGCAGTGGAAAAACACCATGAGGCGTATATAACCCTTCTATTAACTGTGCACTAATCTGGCCATCCAATGCAAGAAAGCAGCAGCACTGCTCCATTTGCTGGTGGCTGCAAGAGGTTTCAGCATCACGTACACAAAAAGGGGCCTTACGGCCGTTTTTCGGACCTATGACTGCTGCGGCAGCCTCGTGGTCACGTCTGACAAGCGAAGTCCACGGGGAAACCAGATTCACTTAACCACCGTGTTGCTCACAACTGCAGAGATTCACTTAAGGACTGGGTCATAAAATGGGGCAAAACCCACTTGGCCAATGTCGTGCTTCGTGCAACAGAAATTTTGGGTTCAATTGTGGTCGTAGGTCGAGCAAGTATTTTACTACCCAGAAAATACCTACCTCTTGCTTGGTTTTCGTGGTGTAGCCCTGGACAGACTCTCTTGCCACCAAGCTCTCTAGGGCATCCTGAACGGTACGTATCCTATCGGACTGGATGTCCAATTGCAGGGTGAAAAATGGCTGCAGAGTTGCAGATTCTTTCGAACTCTGCTGGTAAACCACAGACCTAAAGAAATGAGCAAGAGTGAAGAGGCGTGGAGGAGATTTTTTTGGAAAACCTATTTAATCACTGAACCCTGGAAAGACTGGTAGGCACCCAAATGTCAAGCACTGGGGAAATCAGGAGATCCAGGCAGTTCCCATGGGTATAAAGGTTTGTGGGAAGCTTAAGCTCTCCACAAGAATCTGAACTACTAACGATCAAGGGAAATTAGTGGGAGTTAAGAAGAGAAAAAAATATAGAAGAATCTGAACTACTAACGATCAAGGGAAAATAGTGGGAGTTAAGAAGAGAAAAAAATATTCAAGGTGTGCTGAACTTAAAGACCTTGTGGGCACACAGGGACTCGTGGCTAATGATGCGTTTGTCCCCTCCCTCAGGCTCAGCCTGATCATCTTCTACACTAAATGTATTCACATTTTTCTACCAAAAAACTGTGTTGCACATTAAAATGAAGCCCTTGAGTAATAGAAGCACCACAACTGGCTTTTTTGGAAAGATGAAGTCAGACTTAATCAGCCTGTTTCAAGAAACGGGGTGAAAAAAAAAATACTGGGAAGTTTGTCATTTGCCGATTACCTCTTAAAAGACTGCTAGTATCCTGGCTCTCCCTTTCACTAGAACTGCAGAGGAAATTATCTACATTCAGAGATCTCTAAACTTCAACCTATTTCTGATTCATAGTCGATCAAAGATCTCAGTATCCTCCTGCTGAACGTGCTTAAGTTCATGCATTACATACCAAACATGACATTTCTGAATAAAAACAAAGTTATTCCAATTCAATAAAACTCTGTCCCTTTAATATTCCTACATGGCCACCTTTCCTGCAGAGCGGCATCTTCCCTGGTGAAAAGCAACTTTTTCTTGGTCCATGTTCAGCCCTCATAAAAGCACAGCTACTGTAAGGGGCAGCTTGCTCGCTCTATTCCGTTACACTAGTGTCCTCTTTGTGACACTGTATGAACTGTCGGGCTATTTATTCAGGCAGAAGAGGGCTCATTAGCCTTGAATAGCAGGGAAGCGGTCGCTGTTTCAAATTAAGACTGTGCTCGCCCTCATGAGGGCTCGTGTTTTAAATTAGCATTTCAAGAGATGTTTTCACAAAGCACACAGAAGAGGTAATAACAAACCTTCAGCACCTGTGGTGGGTAATGCAGGTGGAAATCACCTCAATGTTGTTGTTGTTTTTTAGATTTGATATATTACAAACAAAGCCTAGCCCCCAATTCACAAAACTGGAATCACTGTTTTTGCTTTAGTGAGTGGATCAATCTGGAGCTAAACCTTTAAAAAAAATATATAAAGTCAGCCCTACCAACCTAGTTCCATGTCTCTCTTTTAAGAAATGGGAAAATTTGTGGACTTGCCCTGAAAAGAGTACAAAAGCTGCAACTGGTGTAGACCGAGGCTGTCATTAACAGTGTTTGCAGAGGTTTCTTATTCAGAGCATATTACCCTAATATTGCTTCTACTTTCTACTTAAAATGCCGTTCATTTCTTTGCATGAAAAGAGTTTTGGTCTCAAAGGTCTATGGAATCAACTTTCTACCTGTCCTCCGAGATCACACCAAGCTAGCTTTGGCTCCATATTCTACTGTGATCTAAAGTATGGCTGAGGGCAAACAGCCTTGGCAGATTCTGGGGTTTCCTCCTTTGAGAGGTCCATCTGGAAACTTCATTTTGCTTTTAAGCAATTAGTAAAGATAGTCTTATGTTGTGTGGCCTTTATTTTGTGGGTGTTCTTACAGAAGCTCAATAGGACTTTAATTCCGTTATGGATTTGTTATTTGAAATGTATTCTAGCTACGAAAAATGCTTTTCAGTATTACAAAATTGTACGTATCTGAACCTCCAGAGTACAGCTTCCAATTGGAAAATAGTATTTCCCACAAATTTCCAGGGGGGAAGGGAATCTAAAGAGGCCAAAAATTATGCTAGGAAGGGGAAAGATGCTAATTCATCGTTTCTGAGAAAGACGTGAAAAATGCAGCCATTTCTAAGGTGTTTTTTTAAGTAAATAATTCCTATCTCCACCACTAGCCTCACAAAAAAACCCAACACCCTGCTTTCCAATATCCTTCTGAGAGATCCTATTTCTGTGGTGACCTACTTTGTAGAGTGAGTAGGATGGGTGCGGCAGAAGCAGACAACACATGTGGGATTAGAACTTTGCGGCTCCCTCATTTGACAAGACATTCTTTTTTTTTAAAAAAAAGAAAGAAAACAGAAATCCTTCTGTTTCATTTTAATTGCTTTGGATGTAAAAATAGGACACCGTGCTTACCCGTAAGAACTACTGTCAGTTTAAATGTACAAGAGGCACTTTGAAAGTACCCAAGTCTAGTTTTTAAGTGTCATTTATCGTAAATGGCAACAAGGAAGAAGCAACTAGGCTGTTTCACTCTATTTCGTTTCCTCTTTCAACTTGATTTTTCATTTTTATACAACTTTTAATCATTGATGGGCCTCCTTTGCAGTGGCACCCCCACTCTGGAATGCTCCCCTGTCTAAAATGCTCCCCTCCTCTACAGTTCTGAGTTTCTTGCTGAAGGCCTTTCCTTTATGCACGGGGATGGCTTTGAGATTTCCCCCATATCTTTTCCATCACTTTTAATTATCTCACGTTTTCTGTCCTTACTCCTGAATTCAGAAATGTCAACATACATCCCACCCTGATATCCCACCCAATACAGAACTCTGTGCAATGAGGATAATAATGACACAATTAGAATACTACGTACCTTATGTGCCCACCAAATATGTCTGTGATTGGTGTCTGGACAAAATCTGCCTGCCGAGTGACAGAAGATTTGTTACGTGGGCCGACTTGTTCCCATTCGTCCTCGCTGCCTTCACCTTGTTCCTCCTGATCCTCCTCTTCATTGACAAGCTGGGTCTCTGGGCCATTGGAAACTGTTTTTACAGAGGACAAAGCGGGAACACCGTCATCCCTGCCCAGGTTCACCACATAATGAACGGGAGGGATCGTTTTGTTTTGAAATGGGCAGTGGGGTGACACCGAAGAAACTTTCTGTGCAGAACAAAACATGGCTTTCTCTAAACAAAGGATGGTTTTATTCAAGGGCTGCATTTCCTCAGGGACAAAGGATGGGGTGTCACACAGGTGAGACTGAAGCAATGGGCTGGGGACAGAGACAAAAACACAATCACACAACTCCAACCCCCATCCCGAAGCCACAGAGGAAAAAAAAGAAAAAGATTGATCTTAGCAGAGACTGAGCTATATTTTGTGAAGCGGATGGATGTTGAGAAAAAGGGGCTAAGGGTGACTGAAGGCTGCATATCTCTGCCCTTGAATATGGTTACCCTTCTGGCCAAGTGCCTCATTTAAATCTATTTTAAAAGATACGTTTCTTACCCCTAATACTGTTAAAACTTCATGCCAAGTGGGTGAAGCAATGAGGAATTACAGAAAATGGTTTTGCAAAAGGGACGGGAGAAGAAAGGAACCTGCCTCGACTATGACTGGGCAGTGCAGATGCAATGCTTAATCTGAATTCCTGTTTTAGCAATTACTTCATGCTAGAGTTAAAAGGGAAAATCATTAAACATGATTTACACGGTGGAAGAAAAAAATAGTAGTGACTCATGGCACATAGTGTTTACGCAGCAGATATAAAAGAGTTATATGTAAGGAAGACTCATACAAGTTAATTGGCTATTCGAAAACGTACTTTCACTATGTGGAGATAGCAATTTCTTCAGAATCAGCATTTCCTCATGCAGGCCATTTAGAATAAATCCTAGGTACTCTTCGGCATCTTCTTGTCTACCCTGCATAAATGATTTCTGTGTTAGGTTACTCACAGTCACTCATTGTTCAATACCAACAGCTGCCTAGATTTGCTCAGGACCTCTCCAATAAAAACAAGGCCCTACAACCACCTCCATCATTCTCCCAAATTCTATTTTAAAACAGGTAGGGTTTGGGGGGGGGGGTTTGCATTCCAATTCCAGAATACATTGCTAAGGCAACCCTAACCTGTTCCTCCACTGAATGCATATGCGTTTAAACCAAGGAGAAAGGAACACCTGGAAGCCACATGCTACTTCCTCCTTGGACACTTGAAGAGTTAAAAACTCTGTTCAGGTATTTATATTAAGCTGAACAAATTTAGGATCCATTTCATCATTGAGAACTTTTAATATGATAATGCTTCCATTACAGGGAATTTACAGGTAGTCCTTGACTCACAAGTTCTTTTTAGGGATGGCTCAAAAGTTACAGTGGCACTGAAAAAGTGGCCTAAGATGTCCTGTCACAGCATCCCCAGTCATGTGCCCAAAATTCGGATGCTTGGCAATTGGTTCATACTTATGACGGTTGTGGTGTCCTGCGGTCATGTAATCCCTCTTTTGCAACCTTCTGACAAGCCAAGTCTATGGGGAAGCCAGATTCACTTAACTACTGTGTCGCTAACTTAACTGCAGGGATTCACTTGGTAAGTGTGCAAGTAAGTTCATAAAAATGGGGCACAATTCACTTCACAAATATCTCACTTAGCAACAGAACTGCTGGAGCTCCATTGTGGCCGTTAAGTCAAGGACTACCTGTATAGCATCTGGGGGCTACGGTCGGTCTGCATGTACCAATTGCTAAAGCTTTGGATGGAAACTACGTAACCCTCTTCAGGTCTTCTGATTGTAATAAACATGGCAATACACAGCCCATTTCTTCCCTTCCATGGGTGCATTTCAAAGGAACTCCAGTATAGAATCTTTATTTGTCGGTCTAGGGACTCTCCCAACTGCAGTTTAATCCTAAAGTAGTTTTTTTTCCCCCCTGATAGTGACAATTTCTAATTTTATTTATAGTCACAGAAATAAATGAGAAAATGTAACAATAGATACAAATAAGTTTAAAATAAAAGAAGGGAAAAAAACTAATAAAGAGAACTATTTTTCTGAAGTATCTAGAAACTGTGGGCGGGAAACATGCACATCGTAGAGTGGTGCCGTGGCCTAGAGGCAGAGCTCTCGCCTCACAACCAGGAGGCTGAGAGTTCAATCCTTGATAGAGGCAGATATTTCTCTCTCTGGGCACACTGAGAATATATCTGCTGAACAAAACTCCGCACTGGTGACAGGAACGGCATACGGCCATTAAAACACTCTGCTAGCTCCATTCAGTTGCCCCGACTCCACCCCCGCAAGGGATTATAGGGGTCATTAAGAGATGGTGATGAAACATGCGCATTGTCAGTCATTGGTTTGTGTAAACATTAATAAAGCAATCACTCTTGCAGCTTATGTTAATCAACCCTCTTCATTCTAAAGTCATGAAGTCTGAAATGCTGAAATTAAATCACTCTTTCCTAAAATTGGCAGGCAAAGTAGTACCTTGTATTTGACACAATACTCATTATGGCTGATGTGTTCTCAATCTTACCAGCAACTAAAACATTATTCCTGTAACCGTTTCTTTCAGTCTGATACTACCTGGATATTCTAGACACAGGTGGATAATAAAACAAGACACATTAAAACACAAATCAAATTCGGCTCTTGTAGCATTACTTACGTGGGGAATCCTCACCTTTTCTGACAGGCTGGACTTGATAACGGTCAACAATCTATAAATGTACGTGGGTTCAAAGGCAGCTCCAGGTCTGATGTCTCGTGCAATT
The DNA here is from genome assembly GCA_027560395.1 of Boaedon fuliginosus. Taxonomy (NCBI): domain Eukaryota; kingdom Metazoa; phylum Chordata; class Lepidosauria; order Squamata; family Lamprophiidae; genus Boaedon; species Boaedon fuliginosus. The sequence goes on along the minus strand of JANHGC010005612.1, from coordinate 27,333 downwards.
TTATCACTTAAAGCTGCAACCAAAAATTAGGGCAAGTTTCTAACATTCAGCTGCTTGAGTATAAGATGACAAACACAGGGATACATCCCCAGTCAATCCACTGTTCTTAAACATTTTATTAAATGAATGCTGTGGTGTGTTACCTGAAGTCATAACCATCAAGAGGAGAACAATTGTGGATCTATGAAAAACAAAGGCAGCTAACCTCTTTGGATATTATTGCCACCATATTATAGTGGCATTTAAAATGTTTTGTTAGTTTTTGCTGGAATCACTGTTTCTTAATCCACATTTTCAGGAATCCACTCATGACAGTGCTTTTTTTTTTTAGCAGAAAGGGAGCAGCTTTATCAATTCACCAGAATAAATGATGTAAGAATGTAACAGAACACAGCGGGTTCAACAGGTTGTCAGTTTTGCAATGTATACAAAGAATATTAAAAATATAGAAGCAGCATATCATCATCATACTTTCTTCACAAGACTGGCTTTGGGCTGCTCTGAGACACGTTTCGTGATGCAAGCTAGTTCAGATCAATGGTTACATTCTCCAAAGATTCCCTCCCTCCACTTTTGTAATAAGTTAAGATAGAAGCTGGCATTTTATTACCCACCTTGCTTTGCCTTAGGAGGGACTGGCATGTTTGTAAACTCGTTCATTAGGCGGACACTAAACAGAAAAGAAAACTGATTTCAGAAACAGCAAGTCTGATTCTTCTTTTTTTTTACAGAGACACCTGTGCAACAATCCAATGATGTGTGAAAAAGGTAAGTATCAAATATTCTTATAACATTCGGCGTCTGCCTGCTTCATTAAAATCTCAATTCCGAATGCCATTCTGTACGTACTTCATACCTTTTCCTCAGGCAAGAAAGTTAAATGCCTTATGTTTTCTTTGCCAGAATATGGCCAGTATTTTCTATTTCCTCCTGAGAGTTGGGCAAAATTATTATGGAACATACTGCTCCTTTCTTCTCACATCCAAATTAGAATATTGCAAAATCACAAAAAAGGAAAAAGGCGAACAAGATGAGCCTTTTACAGTTGCATGTGGAAATCACAATGTGTTAATCTACCAATGTGTTTCTAACTTTAAAATGTTCTGGGTTTTTTTTTTTAAAAAAAAAAAGAGGAGACAGTCAATTTATAACCTCCCCAGCACCAACTGGGATATACGTACAAGCTGTCGATCATTGGCGTAGAAGTACACGGCCTCTGTGTTTTAGAAAACATCGGAATGGACTTCATCAGCTGATACATAGGAGGGCAAGCTACCAAAGCCTGCAGTGTCTAGAGAATTGCATTAAGGAGTCGTAAAAACAAATAGCTAGATGCAATTTACGCAAACATCGGACAGCCTTTGGAATAAAATACACATTACTTTTTATAGTGCAAGGGAGCCACTGAATAGCTATTATAATAGCTACTGGCTAATGCCTACTTATAATAAAATCCATTCATTCTTAGTACTTCAGAAACACAAGGTACTAACAAACGCGGCCGACTTGTTTTTAAGGCAAGGATACAGCATTGATATAACACCAGTTTCCTTTATTGATCAGCCCTCGTGGTTGCAAGGATACTGGTTTATGTATTAGCTTTACATTTTCCAGAAATTCTGTCGGATGAAAAACAAATTCAAAGACATCACCAAAAGCCTGCCTCCTGAACACAGCTCGAAGCTATCCCAAATCAAGGGGGGAAAGCGAAAAACAGAATTTCAGCATCCCCTTGTGGTCAAAGAAAGCAATTTATCAGAGTGTTTTTTGCCTACTATGGCATTGCTTCATCGGAAAATTCACTGGAATGGAGTCCCAAGTAAGTGAAACGGTATCGCCCACATAGCGTGAAGCTTCACCAGCAGCTGCTCATCAGAACGGGCAAGCATAGCTGTTTTATCATTTATCACTGATATTTATTCTAAGTATTCCCATCGGAACTGGTCTAAGGGCGCTTGGAAGAAAAGAATTAAATACTGTGATTTCTTTCTAATTACATACTTGTACAGGAGTATGAAAACATTATTTCCCAGCTAATACAATAATAACCATTAAGCAAATTCAAGGAGAGTTGAAGACCAGACCGTATCACAACTGTAGGGATCTGATACAATATTCAGTCTTGTTCTGAAATGCTTTACTGAAGCTGCACCAGAAATTAAGAAAGAGTAAGCAAGCTTCCTTAAAGTTTGAAGAATCAGATCCTTACTGACCTCAAAGCCTCTCTAACTATAACTAGCGCTAGCAGTAAGAGTCCCAATAATACATATTTAATAACATCAAAAAGTCTTACTACGTACAAGTAATTTTCATTATAGAGATAATCCTTGGAGACTGAATAGCAGGAAAAAAAACCTAACAAGTACTATTTTTAAAATGCTATGTTCTATATTTTTTTGGGGGGGATTATCCAATTAGTACGATACCACTGCTAGGTTATTACTATATAAAGAATATGCAATTAAAATCGACCAAATTTTATAGGGGCAAAGAATTAAATTTTAAACAGGAAAATATTTCGCAGACAATTTTGCTATCACTGATGTTGCATGCATTTACTTCTGGATATTTTACTCAAAGAAAATCAGCCTAAGTATTATTTTTTTATGGATCTGAAGCACAGGAGGTTTTATTTTTCCCAGTATGGAATGGATATCAAACTCCGGACAAATACATGTTAGGCAATTCAAGCAACACCGGCAAATCCATACTTTGTGGTTCAGATTCTACCATGTTCTGCACCAAGCATGGTTAATTTATTCAAGTAGATTGTCCAGAATAATGTAATTATTTTATTGTACTTTGGTTACCAATCTTACTTTCTGAAGACTTGGCAACTACAGGAAGCCTTTGACTTACATTTCCGCCTGGAATTTTGGCTGTAAGTCATGGCTGTTAAGCAAGACTCCTGCAGGACTGCCTTACTCGACAACCACAATCCCAGCCCGCCCCATTGCAGTCCTTGAGCGACACTGCATGTCATTAATCAAATGCGCTGGGTGGCTTCAGGGTGTGGGCGAGTCTTTGGGAAGCGTGACGCCCACCAGGATGTGGAAATCTGTCACAGGCTAGGCCGGCAGCAGGTGGCACTTCTCCCTTTCCCTATCCCACAAGGCCTGGGTCTATCTCCCTGCCCCAAGAAGACTGGATCCAGTCCATGGACTGGCAGGCTGGGAATTCTGAGCCACAATTCCGTCCGATCTGGAAGATGCCACCTCTAAGTGAGATGAGCGGTATATAATTTTAGTAAATAAATAAATACATGCCAGATTTGGGAAAGCTAAGCCAATGCCTTCTGGTTGGTTTACTCATTTGACTGAAAAGAAGTGGAAATTAAGACCAGCAGGATCTACTACCACTCATTCATAATACGATAATTGGGTCAGGCAAGCTTCTCGCATGGTTTTATGCGAATGGAATCTAGTTTGATTTTCCGACTCAGTGTTTCCCGTTTGTCCATCACCAAATGGTTCAATCAGTTTTCTTAAGGGGGTCAGAGAGACTTGAGCAAGTTCCGTTCAGCCAATTTTCCCAACAGCCTTTCAGGGGCTAGACTTCAATCAGGAGAAGAGGATGGGAATTTTGCAGGCCTGACATTGGGACTCAAAAGGAAGTTAAAACCTGTAACTCTACTTATCAACCCAGAACGATACTAAAAACGTAACAATCTAGCATCACAGAAACACTCCATTACACGTCATCCTCATTTAGGAACTACGGTGGAAAACTGTCGCTAGGCAGAAAATCATAGGAACGCAAGAGCCAGGTGGCAGCAAATCACTGCATTCGTTGAGACATTGCAACTTGCAATTTTACTGCCATGAATGCTGATCATGTGACCGTGGGGCAATGCAAACATAAATGTGAGGACTGGATGCAAACTTGGGTTGTTGTTGTTTACCCTACTGTAACTTCGAATGGTTGCTAAATGGGGCAACCAGTAAGTGAGCACTACCCTGTAATGGTGTTTTAATATGTCAATGGGGATTCTCAGTCATCTAGGTCAGGAGTGTCCCAAAGGTGCTTTTTTCAAAAGGCAACTGGACTAAGTTTTTTCCCTTGAAGAGATTTTGCCTCTCATTCATGAAGCTTCTTAGCAGTGGTGCAGTGGCCAAGAGGTGGAGCTCTGGCCTCACAATCAGGAGGCTGAGAATTCGATCCTCGGTAGAGGCAGATATTTCTCTCTCTGGGCACATGAGAATACCTCTGCTGAACAAAACTCGGCACTGGCGACAGGAAGGGCATCCAGCCAGTAAGCATTCCGCTAGCTCCATTCAGTTGCCCAGGCTCCACCCCGCAAAAGATCATGGGGTCGTTAAAAAGATGATGATGATTCACAAAGCTTCTTCAGTTCAGTTCTTCCATTCCCCCATTCGGTCAGAACTGAAGCAGCTTCGTGGATGAGAAGCGAAATATTTTCCAGGAAAAAACTTAAAAGTCCAGTTGCCTTTTGAAGGGGGGGAAAAAAAGCACCTTTGGGATTTCTTTTTTAAAATACTTTCTTGTTCAGCCCAGTACTGTGTCCTCTCACCACACAATTTCCCTCCTCCTATTTTAATCTCTCTCTTATCTTCGGCTCAACCCTGAGCGAGTGATACCTGCAATCTTTAGGGCTACGGGATCTTCAGAGACTGGAACGGGGCCCTCTTTGACGTCAACCTGTTTCTCAGGGACCACGGGAGATACGGCCGGAGGGACATACTTAGTCTCCACATAAGCCATAGGCGTGGAAACAGAGGGCTTTGAGTTGTGAAACAGACTTGCCCATGATTTTGCAGGCTGATTAACCACCATTGACCCTGGAACCGGGGTGGCCGCCTCGGTCGAAGGGGAGGCCTCCTCCAGCTTAGCCTGGTCTGAGTCAGTGTTTTCCGCAGCCTGCAGGTCCACCCCGTTGGCAGCTGTGCCCTCGCCGGAGCATTCAAGTGTTTGCCCATTAGTAACGCCAAGGTTTTCAGTAGTTTCAGCACACGGCTGCACGACAGCTGTCCTTAACGGGCTGTCCCTCTCCTGATCGGAGGAGACACAAGACTGTTCCAAATTAGTAACACTGCATACTTCTGGCTGCCCTGCAGTTCTGGTAGCATCCAGAGCGCTAGAAACCAAATCCTCCGATACAGCTTCACTACTGAAGTCCACCGAATTGTCAGGGCTGTTACAAGTCCTTGGCACGTCACCTGCAAAGTCTACATCGTCTATGCTGATGCTACTGAGCCTGGGCGAAGTGGCATGCCCGTTGATCAAAGCCTCAGCGGGAACACCGTCGCTCACATCTTCCAAGTAACTGTAATATCCGGGGGGCCTTTTCTTCTTCTTCTTGCGCTCCCGCTGCCCAAGGCTCCCGGAGAAACTGTCGCTTTCAGCGTTAGAACCATTATCCAGAGCAAGGGAAGCGTCACTGAACGGGCAGTCAAGGGAGTTGTGGTTGGTTTCGCCCAGGACATCGCTGGGTGTCTTGGGGGCCGGTGCACAACCGAGAATGAACTCCGGTGCCTGAGGGTTCAGGGTACTTGAAATACTGTAGTCGCTATTGTTCAGCACGGATGAACCTGCCTCGATCACTTCGTTAACACCAAATTCAATTCTCTGATATTCCTCTCCTAGGAGAGAGGAAGAAACATTACAATAGACGGCAATTAAGGAAGAGGTGGGAAAAAAAATGAGTAAGGCAGGAAAAAAAAAGCAGCTTAGATTTCATGTATGCAAAAAAGCTGAGCGGATGCAAATCATGAGCTCAAATCAGATCTTTAGAAAATCGCAGTAAAAGTAAGAATACTCTATAGTGTTAATTATCAGTTACCTCCTTAATGATTTAATATAAATATTTTAACTGGGATGATACACAAACACATATAGAGTGAGTGTATGTGTGCATGAGATGGGGGGGAGGGAGGGAGGGGAGCCAGGAGAGTGCACTTCGGAGTAACTGCACAGGGCTGCTCTACACTGTTGTACCAAGTGTGAATTCTGCCAGTGAAAAATTCACTTTAAGCAAAATGTATTACTCCTAATATAGCAAGGAACACAACCTATCATTATTTTTGTTTACTTCCTATGATAAAACAGTTTAAATATTTTTCTTGCAAATGTTTCAAGTAATATCTCTTCTCTCTCTCAACAGCAAACAATAATTACATAAGAAGCCACTTCCACTTTTCCCAATTTCAAAGATGGGTTTCATAACCAGGAATCCAGTCATTCTAAGAGTTGGGGGAGTTCCATGTAAGGAGCAATCATCATAGACACCAAAAGGGCTCAAGATACTTAGTTGATTTGAAATAAAAATATTCAAACGATCAACGAGAAGGTAGGATAAACTATTAGTTAAACGTATTATAAAATAGGAATATTTCTGGAATTGGGTTAGTAAGCGTAAGATGCAAAGTAATCCAAATCCCCAAAGCTGAACTCAAGTAACGAACCTGCAATACACTGGACTTCAAAAGGGTTGGGAAAACAGTGGTGAAGAGGGAATGGCTTCTTACCATCATGGAGCTCTCCTGTGGACTTAAGACCACATGAAATGGTGTCATTGTAGGGAGGCAGCTGCGTAGAAATAAATGAAGATTAGGGGGAAATTATTTTAACACCAGCAAGTTATTAGTTTATCAAACGATACAAAGCATTTCAAATCTAAAAGATGGCTAAGATAGTAGACAACCATGTTACATTCTATCCTCATCTCTTTCCTCTTGAATGTTATATGCTCCTTCTTCTATACAATAGGAAACATAAGGTTTTTTTCCCCTGATTTCTTTGAAGTACATACAGTGGCCTTCATTACTGAGACTGTTAAAAGAAATTTACACATCTGATTTATCAGAAGAAAACTACATTTAATAGACAAAACAAACTTGTAAGACTTAAATTGAAATGGGCTACAATGGCAGTAGATTGCTCTTTATAAAAACTAGAACTTTTTTTCCACTTTTAAAATTTTTAAATTTGTTCTTACCTCAACAGAGCAACGGGGAGTCACAAAAAACTGATTAAATTCGTCAGGGCTGAATTCCCCAAAGATATACTGAAAAATAAAATATACAAAGTAAATCAATGATGAATTTCACTAGACTCTTGACATACTGTGGCTCTTCAGCACAGGGTACCATAAAACCTTGTCTTTTGTTAAAAAATAACATTACCTTCCGCAAGTCAGAAAAGTAAGAGGATCTCGAGAAGCTGAAAACCACACAGTTCTGTATCCAAAATGGTTAACAGGTAATTCAAGTTACAATCTTAATATTTTAGATTCTGGAAAACCAGGCTGTACCTACAGTCTTAAAACCAGTACTGAAGTCTCAGCCAGGGCAGTGGGGATCTGGGCTGGGCTGGATGGATTTATTTAGTTATTTAATTATTTAGTTATTTGATTTATACCCCGCCTCTCTTCCCTGGTCAAGGGGAACTCGAGACGATTACAACATTTAAAAAGTACAATAATCCAATATTATAAAAAATGATCAAAACACATTCATACTAATCGCACTTACACTAAGGGGCCTCACGATTGGACAACTGTAATGCGCTCTACATGGGGCTGCCCTTGAAGAGCACTCGGAGACTCCA
>JANHGC010005611.1:68653-80406 GCA_027560395.1 Boaedon fuliginosus | reverse complement strand
CACCCTCCTCCTCTTCTTGCCTCCTCCTCCTCCTCCTGCTCTTCATCATCCTTTTCCCCCTCTCCCTCCTCCTCAAGCGGAATGTTAGGTATGGAAGTGAGTGGGTGGAGTGTGTAAAACAGGGGCAAAACTTAACAACTTCTCGCTTAGCCACGGAAATGTTGGGCTCAATGGTGGTTGTAAGTGGAGGACTGCCTGTATAGCAGCTCTGTTGCCACATCCGCATGGCCACATGATCGAAATTGATCCGACCCATATTTATGACATGCACCATGTCCCGGGATCCGCTTTCACAAACTTCTGACAGTGAAGTCAAGGGGGGAAGCTAGATTCACTTCACAACCGTGTCCCTAACTTAACAATGGTACTGACTCGCTTAAGACCTGGTCTTATATTTTGGGGGGCTCCGAAATAAGCACCAGGGCTTATTTTTGGGGAAACACCATTTCATGGTAATCCTGCACAAGAGGTGGCAAGCGCGCAGAGACCGACCGTATCTGACAGCAGCTGCACCCTGCCGGTCTTTTGGTTTGTGGACTCTGAGACTGGGCAAGTTGCACAGTGCAAGTGAATTGATTCCCTGTCCAAGCAGCAGACAGAGGCAGAGGCTCAGGGTGGAAGGGAGGCGATCCTGACACGCTGCACAGGTCGCAGGCAAGTTGAGAGATGCAAAGACATGCCTCCTGCAGCTGCCCACCCACTCCGGCCCACCAACTCTTGGCTTTTCCATGGCTTGTGTGGCACGTCCTGATCACCTGCCTCCCTCCCGCACCTCTGTCTCCATCTGCTGCTGGTGCTGTGAAGACGAGCCTCCCATGGCCGCCTGCTGCTCCGGCCTACTGACCCTTGGCTTTCCCGTTGCTCACAATGGGCATCCAGATCGCATGCTTCCCCTCCACCTCTGTTTGCTGCTTGGACAGCTAATCAATTCATCTGTACTGTGCAGGCTGTGGATGCTTCCAGACACCGTCAGCCTGTTCGCGCTCACTGCCTCTTATATTGGCCTCCAATCCCCAAAAGCAGTCCATTAGGATAACATGGTCAATAGTACTGAAGCCCATCAATGTGTAATAGGATTAGAAGAAATACATATTTTCCATCTAGGGCCCAACAAAGGTAAATAATCAGTGCAACTAACACTGTTTTCATTCCAAGCTCAACTGGAACCACGACTAAAGGGATCCAAATAATTTGCTTCCTTTAAAGCATTCTAAAGTGGCAATTTCTTAACTGGAAGACTGACAACTGCACATGAGAACAAGGAGCCAACAAATAGATTGACCCCTTTGATCCTCTTTAGAGAAAGAGAGGATTGCCTATGCTGTGCTCCATATGACTGCTCCTCACAAGGAGACCCAAAAGTAACATTTTCTGGAGGATGGGAGAGTAAGAAATGAGAGTATGTGCTACTTTTGCTCCAACTGCTTCTACGTTTTTTTTCCTTTTCTTTCAATTGTGTCTAATTCTCAAAGACTGCCTGGACAAATCTTAGCAATTTTTTTCAGAAGGGATTTGTCAATGCCTCCTTCCTATGACTGAGAGAAATGACTGATCCAAGGTCACCCAACTAGATTTGTACCACAGATGGGACAAAATCTCGTGGTCTTTTACTAACCTAATGTCTTAACCACTACATCAAACTGGCTCTTTAAAAACCATTAAGGCACTTTCAAATTATTGACTGAGTGCTTTAAATTCTTAATATAAGAAATTAAATGTTATCTTTATAAAGTTTAAGAATTCAAAATAAAATCTCAAAAAGCAAGACAAAGTTTTGACTATAGAAAGTTCTAAACAGACAAAGGACACAGAAGAAAAATTATTTTCTGTATTGGGGAAATAACAAGACAAGCAACTTAAATAGCATTCAGAGATATTATTGAGGACTGTCAATAGGACTAGGAATCAACATTGTCAGCTATGTTGTACATTTTTATGAACACCTTGTTCCCAGAAGAAGCTGTTTATTTATTTTTATTTATTTTTATTAGATTTATACCCCACCTCATTTCCCCGGTCAGGGGGAACTCGAGGCGGTTAACAGCAATTAAAATACAATATATTAACAGTATAAAAATCAAAAACAACCATCCATCCATTCACAAACATTCAACCAACCTTCAAAAAAATACCAGAAGATGTCATAACTATGGAGAATAACATGAATAAGAATTTGTCAATGCATTTAAAAAAATCAAATGAGACTCTAAAAATTAAGAAGGAAATAAAAATGCAAGTTCAGAAGAGTAATTTCTTCCCACTGGACTTATAAAAAAGGCTTGTTAAAATTTTGAAGAAATTTGAGACAGGGTAATGATTATTTGAAGGGATTAAAAAACAAGATTGCTTTATGTAAAATATAAAGCTGGCTTATTTGATTCGGGTTAAAATGGGTAAGGTTATTTTGGGGGTTCTTTCTGGACTTCTTGACATCTGGATTGGAAAGGATGTTATCTGGATTTGCTTATGGTTAAGCTATTTATAAAAATAATAAAGACGGGATAAAAATAAATAGGTATGGAATGATGAGTTTTATATTTGTTAATATTATTTTAGGGCTGTGTTTGGAAACTTTGATGACAACAGGACTGGAAAAAACATTGCTTTTTGGACTTGCCTATGATTAAGAATTGTGGGATGAAGAGATTTTATATGTTAACTAGCTGCTTACCTGGCCTTGCTCGTTTTTTTTTATTATTTTAAAAGAAGTATAATTGTGGTGATGAGTAACCCTCCTCCTCCTCCTCTTCTTGTTCTTCCCACTTCTGCCCTTTGTTTATATTGTTTACTCCTTTCATCTCTCCCCCTCCCCCTCCTCTTCCCTCCTGCTGCTCCTACGGAAATCAGGTGCTGCTGTTGGCTCCGGGCTGTGTGCAGATCACCTGCTGCTTAGCGGAGCACCCTGGAGTCACCAGCATCAGTGACCTACCTTAAAGAATGAATTTAAAATTAGTGTAGGCAAAAATCAAAGTATTTAACACTTACAAAAAGGTTTGTTCATGGTAGGCCATAATATATATATATTTAAAACTGACTAGCCATTGTCACTGTATACTATGGTTTGGGACTTACTTTATGAATGAGTTAGACCACTAAGATTTGTTTCACAAATTAGGGTAACAACAAACCATGATTTAGTGCAATATATGACCCCAACCCATATAAATCATCCTAGCATCTGGTTGCAGAAGGAGTAACATTAATTTCAATAGTCTTGAACTTTGACCCTTTTTTATCATGTTTCAAACAATGTTTTTTCTTAGAACTGATCAGGCAATTACCAAAGGCTACACCATATTTCATATTCTCTCCCAGTAATGACAAGAAGGATGAGACAGATCTGAATATGAAACAAAATTAAGGCTTAACCCAGGTGGATTATGTCTGTAACAAAATTATGTTTGTAACAAAATTGTTGAATAGTACTTTTTCCCATATTTTGGGCAGATTTCATGGGAAACATGTTAGAATTGGAAGGGTTTATTCAAGTAACTGAATCTGATCTCCTGTTCAGGTCAAACTAGACTTGTAAATTAGAGCATCTCTAAGAGATTCACATTGAGTAAAGGGAATCTCGCCATGCCTCTGAGAAAGTTGTTGCATTGTCAAAACTAGTCTTAAGAAATTTCTATCACTGTAGTAACTGTACTGTGAGACAGCTGGCTTCTCTTTAGAAAAGTGAGAAAATATATTTTCTTACCTGAATAAGCTTGCTGCAAATGAGCAGGCAGAGATGTATGAGACAGTGCTGCTGAATGCTGAGCTCCTGACTGTAAACCCTTCAATAAATCTGACATGGCACACAAAAGGGGAAAAAAATCATAAAATTAACATGATCATAGTTTTCAGTGCCTCGCTGTAGACAGCAAGTTTACTTATTTAATGGTGTAGTACTGAAGTTTGGGATTTACAAATTCAAATGGATGACTTTAAGCCAATCATTATCTTGCCAGTCCAAAACTACAAGATTGGTCACTGATGACGTCAATTGAATTGAACGGAAATACATGTTCTTCACAGTCAAAATATAGAATGTGAAAAGTAGGAAAACCTTGAAATTGTCAAAATGAAAATGAAGCTTACAATACTGGATGCCTAAGGAACAAATAAAATTAAGGTGCTCTGAGATTGGTTGTTTTCTTGGAGACATTTCATTACCTAAACTAGGTAACATCATTGGTGTTAGTAGGGACTAGGTTTGCTTAGTTTATATTTTAGTGCCTTGCTCTGTCAGTGTTGGTGGGAGTAGTCTTGGTAGTTCTCTGTTTGGGCTGTTTATTGTTATCTTGTTTGGCAGTTCCTTGATTGGGGTATTGCCTAAGAGTTGGGTAATGAAATATCTGCAAGAAAACAACCAGCTCAGAGAGCACCAAGAACTCCCCCCCTCCATTTCAATTCTAAGCTATAAACATTCTCCTTTATTGGAAGTGGAACAGAATGGCTCACTCAGGGCATGATTCCATATACAGGTAATCCTCAATTTATAACCATTCTTTTAGTGACCATTTGAAGTTATAACAGCACTGAAAAGAGTGACTTAATGACTATTTTTCACATGACTGTTGCAGTATTACTGTGACCGTGTGACCAAAGTTTGGGTGCTTGGCAACTGGCAGTTATTTATGATGGCTGCAGTGTGCTGCGGTCATGTGGTACCTTCTTTGACCTTCTGACAAGCAAAGTCAACGGGGAAACCAGATTCACTTAACAATTGTGTTACTAACTGAATAAGTGGAGTGATTGACTGTGGGAAGAAAAGTTGTAAAATGGGGCAAATTCACTTAACTGTCTTGCTTATCAACAGAAAGTTTGGATTCAATTGTGGTCGTAAACTGAGGACTACCTATGAAGGAAAGGTTTGGCAACAATACTCAAAAAAAGGATATGGTTAAGGATTAGATCTATTAAAACTATAGATATTGAATAAAGATATCAATATTATGCATGAATTTACATTAACTAAAATACTGTAAAAGAAAGAAAATGAAAAAAATGTGAGACAAATTTAAAAGGAAAGCTCCAGCTAAAGGTACAATATCAAGAAAAGACATAGTGCTCAGACTTCCGGCTGATGTCGCAGCGCAGTCAGATGTGAGGAGCAGGTCTCCACGCTCCCATGCTGAGTTCACCCTGTTGAAGGGCTCCGAAAGGACTAAAGCCACCCTATGGTGGTGGTGAAGAAAGAGGAGTGCCCTGCAGTTCATGGAGAGGAGCAATCTCCTGCTGGACTCAGGGCTTCTGTCCTCTCTCTCGATGAGAAGAGGCAGCCATCATGGCTGCCACAAAGCTGGGACAGCTGAGGCAACAAAGAAATGTGCAGGAGTGGTGCAGATGAACAGTGATTGAAGCTGGGTGAGAAGATTCCTTTTTATTTAGACCCTAACTTTAAAGAAAAAAAGAAAGAGTAAAATCCAAAAAAAAAGAGACTCTTAGAACTATCTTTTAAAGCAGCGAACTACCACAGAGAGAAAAATTCTAGACCCGAAAGAGGAACTAAGGAGAGAGGCTAAATACCTTTTAAAACATGGAAAATTGGATTCTTAAATTGAGTAGGCATTGTTTAGGAAAGGCATTATAAAATGCTGGACTATCCACTTGAATCTATTTGAATAGCTGACTTTGCCCCCATAAATTGAATTAAATTTGGATTAATTCGCCTGCCTATAAGTGCGGGTTTCCAGATAGCTGGCAAACAGGAGGTATTGTCGCATTTGTTCATACTATGCGGTTGTTTACCTCCCGTTTGCTGGCTATCTGGAAACCCGCGCTAATAGACAGACAAATTTTAATAAAGAAAACAAACAGGTCAAGAATTCAACAAATGGCTTGTGACATCACTAACTCCAGTATGACTCATCCACCCATGCAGCAGATGTCCATCCATAAGGAAGGTAGAACTCAACCGCTGACCCACAGTCAAGCATCAGCACCACCACCCAATCGAAACGCAGCAATGTCATCGGTCAATTGGAACACAGCAGTGTCGTCAGTCAATTGAAATGCAGTAGTGTCACTGGCCAATCGGAGCGCAGCAACATCATCGGCCAATTGGAACACAGCAATGTTGTTGGCCAATCACGATACACCACCACCATCATTTATAGACAAACAACAGTTACAATCACGCAGTGTGCCCATATATGTCAAACAGAGAACGCTGGCCAGAAGATGACGAATGTGATTTCGTCGAAGCGTCACCCCTATCTTTCTGAAGACATGCTAATGATTACACAGGAAGCAACCCAAGACACCAACTTTGCATGTATTAATATTAGGATTAGCAAGGGTGACCTGACTAGAAGTTAGAAAAGAGCTAGAAATAAGAACTAGGGGGAATACTAGCAGATATAAGCTTTATACAATAGAATATAAGTAATAATTTGATGGAAAAGATTAGAGGTTGAAAGATGGTATTATCAAGTATGCTTATAACATCAGTGGCATTAAAATGGAATATAATATTGAATAACTACTTTAAAAAAATTATGCATATTAATATTAGGATTATGTAAGTTTGATTAATGTAACAGCCATTATGAATATCATTATTGATGTCTGTATCAAAATGAATTATACCCAGGGGCCGCAGTGTTCATGTAGTGCTATTGATGTTTATTTTAAAATAAAAATCTAATAAAACTTGAAATAAAGTGAGATGGGCAACATATAAACTTAATAAATTCGAATTAAAGCTGGTAAGGTTGAAAAAAAAACCATAATGCTATTAATCAGAAACTGAAATGCAAACGTTGGAGAAATGGTGGAAGCTAGGATCACAAATTTTGAACTGGGCGATATAATAATATTCATTGCTAGTCTCTACAATGTATGCCAACAATATACATTTAAAGCACCAAATGTACAGGAAGCAAAATAAGGAGCAATAGCATCACATCAGCGAGATGCAGATTGTAGAAAAGTTTATGAATTATTTCAAATATACATGCTAAGCTTAGATAGGTATACCAGTAAAATATAATCTGAAGAATTTACAAGTGGAAATAAGGTTTTACTTGCTTATTTATTTAATCTGTTACAGTGACTCTGGTCGGCTTACAATATGATAAAAAGGTAAAAAAGATTTCAAAATTATTAAAATTAAGAGGATTAAAGAAGAATCTAAAATCTAAGAGGATGGGGAACATGGGGGTAGGGATCCATCAGCCACTCCCAACATGGCATGCCTCTATCAGGGACTCAGAACAGCTGGTAGAGCCAGGTTTTAAGGCTCTTCCAGAAGGCCAGGAGTACGGGAGGGGACCTCACCTCCAGCGGTGTAGTGTTCACCTATTTCATACCTAATGTGTAGCTGTAAAACTAAACACTGAGAAGGAAACACACACAGAAAAAGAAGTGGATACAAATTTAATGATTGAATGAATGCCTTCAAACTATAGATTTGTTTGAAGGTAGTTGTTTAATAAAGGAGTATAAATTTGTTTGAAGGCAGTTGTTTACTGAAAAAATAATAATCAAACAGTCCTGGATCAATAAAGAGTCTTCAAAAGAGTGGCCTGTATCTTTTAAAAGCAAATGGACAGCTGAAACTAGTCTTGATGTGTTTGATTTCCTATGCTATGCCATGCAGAGAGGATCCCTGGTTTGAAAAGAGGGGTTAAAGAGGCCATCTATGTCAAAACTGAAAAGGCCCCTCTCAACAGAGTGGGAGGGATATGGCATAATCTATCTCCAATCTACAACACAGTCCTTTCAACAGTTCCAAAAGGCTCCATACCAATTTGCATCACTCAAGTGACCTTGATGACATAGATAAACCTCCAGGTGACCTTAACAACCTGCTAAAGGAATGCAAATGACCAGCTTTTTGCAAGGAGTATAAATCCTTCCATTCCCCACCATCCAATTAGAGCTGAAGAAACTTCTTGGATAAGAAGTGAAACGTCTTCAAAGAAAAACCAGAAAGTCCAGTTGCCTCTTGAAAAAAGCACTTTTGGGTGCTTTTGCAGTCAACCCAATCATCTAGCCAAGACATCTAATACCTTCTAACAGCCACATCACAACTGAGACAATTAAGCCACCAAGAGAACAATGAGAAATAATTATAGGCATAAACAACAAACTAATGTCTCAACAAATGCAGAAAATTCAAAGAATTTGCCATTGATAAAGAAGCATTTACTGAAAAATAGTAAAAAAAAAGTTTTACTTACTCTGAGTTATACTATGGTGGAAAGCTGCTGAGGTAGATCCCGAGGTGTTTGTCACTCCAGCCGTGTCTGTTCCAAAGCTAAGAAGCTCCAATGGAAACTGAAAAGGCATAGTCACTGGAACAAGACTCCCCAGCATCCCAAAAGGAGTCAATGGAGTAGATGTCACATTCTGACTGGTTACAGACAATGGTGATGCCATGAGAGTCAAAGGTGAAGCATTTGCCAGTAATGATGCACCTGTTGTTGACTACATAGATAGATGTTATTTTTTAAATGTTTTAAAGCCTTTTGGAAGCAACCCAAAGCATACCAAAGATATTTAAGCATTATCTACTCTCACATTCATTAGAAACAATATTTTATAGCAAGGTTTGTTCATTTCTTCCTTAATTCATGATATAATTTAAGTTATAGCGAATAATGGTTGGCTCTTTTTTCTTGCAATAAATATAACTGACAGTGCAAATTTGAAAACGAAGTCTGATGAGGTGGCAACCACTGGTTCCCCAGCTATACAGAAACATTGCATAATCATAGTTCAGCTGACACCTAAGGCCATCAAAACCACACCAAGCATTGCTTTGGAAAGTTGGGAGAAAAAGCTCTGGAACACAGGCTTATAAATGTTGGCTTCTTTGCTCCACATAGCACAAATCTGGAAAAAAAGTCTTTATTCTTCTCCGTAATAAAGATTAAACATGAATTTTTGTGAGAGTTGTATACCAGGTAAGGCTTATTGCTGAATAAGGGACTGTTTCTGGAAAGTCACAATTACCACCATTTCATGGAATAAAGTCTAACTCTTTCTTACTTCTATCACTGAAAGACAGTCTGGTGTAGTGGTTAAAGGTCCAGGCTAGAAATTGGAAGACCATAAATTCTAGTCATCAGAACATCACATACCAGGTCTAATGTGTTTAATACCATGTCATTAATATGTGTCATAGCAGAAAGCAGCTGAAAGGCCATTATCACCATGAAGACTATGAAATCCTGAACAGAAATGGAGCCAACTTCCAATGCACTGGAACTGAAATCATCCAGCAAGATAAGTCTGGAAAATTCAGGTACCAACTACCTTGTAGTCATAGATGCTGTGGTACCCAAACATGGCTGAACAATATCTGTACCGAACAAGATTTCTGATCTACCAAAAATGGATGTGAACACATAGCAATTTGGCCTGGCATTTATTAGCAATAGTTGGATAACAAGCTTATTACTGTAATCAGAACCCAGGAAGGTGGCAGAGGTATTTGGAGTGGGACCAAACTGCCCTACCTTTAACATTAGTGCCCTGTCTTCTGTAAAGTAGCTGATTCCTGTGAAAATTACTTCCTCTGCCTATAAAACCCTGTGATATTTTATTGCCTCTACCAACATTTTAAAGTATGTGAAAACTTACTTATGTAATAGACTGAGTGGCAAAAACAGTTGTGAACAGATGTTGACAATCATGGTTGGTAGTTAAGATGGCACGGTTATGGGTTTGTTTGTTTTGACAATCTCACTGAATAAGAAAGACAGTAGGGATGCCAGGTTTATAGATTTATGGTTTTATTGCTATGTACTTATTTTATTTTCATAAGTAAATAAATAAAACATGTTATATGTAGCTTGTATTATTTTTGTGGAGTTTTGACTATTGATACTTTTTTAAAATTAATTTTTACTGTGGTTGGATTGGGCCCTGCTTAGAAGCAAGTTATAAATCTTTTTCATTTTGTTGTTTGTTTAGATCCAAAGGAGAAAGCCCACCAACCACACACAAAAAAGGGTCATATGGAATTAAAATCCCATATTTGCTCATCCACTCCACATATACTCACCAATTATAATAAGCAATGGCCCTTAATCTATTAGCTTTCATCTGAACCTTTCTCCCACAATACACTGCTCCCTCTGGTTATGAGCTAAAGTCTTCTCCCTTTGGGCTCTTACCCTAGGAGAAGCTTTCCAAAGGAGGACTGTTGAAAGCTACACTTATTTATTTTTCACAGTTATATAACCACCCATCTCATAATCAATGACTCTGGGCAGTGTACAACAAAGTCAAAAACATATATACAAATTGCCGGTAACATTATTAACACTAAAAACTTTAAAATTATAAAAAGCACAAAACTAAAACAGAATTAAAAAAACATGTTAATTACACAGGAGTCATCTCAGTTATTTCTCCAGTCTCCTGAGGCCCCCAGGCCTGCTGACCCAATCTGGTCTTGAGGGACCTCCAGAAAGTTAAAAGGGTTGAGGTGTACACACTTTGGTGTATCAGTTCTCCCACCACAGCAGCCAACACAGCATCTAGTAGCTAAAAATTTGCTTAGCTGATTAATAATCCTAAGGAAAAATAGCTCTCTACGTGAGGTCTACAGTTACTGATTCTTGAACTCAGCAACAATTTGGGGTTTACCTCATTTCCTAACCCTTGGTATGTTTGAAGAAAGCATATTTTTATCAAAATAAAATTGAGAGGGGTGTACAATTTGATCTGCATGAAAAAAGGTCATGCATACTAAACTGCCTTTCAATGTCAAAATAAATCTTCAGGATTCATTCAAGATCCTCAAAATGGTGTCACTGATGGCAGCCTTGATTAAATACTCTCTAGTGTTTTTGACATTCTTTTTTATTTTCTGTAACTCATTATGGATTACAGACACCAAAAATGAGCTTCTGAACATAAGATAGCTTTCTAAGACTATTCTTCCTATTCTTCTTCCGGTTTCTCCGGCCTTGCAAACGCAGAAAGAAGTTATGTGGGTATTATGATCAGAGAAGCAGAAGTTCTCTTCAATAGCTGGAGAATATAAAGAAAGTGAAAGAGAAGAAGCATGCCGGTGTGAGACTGAGATGGGGGATTAGGGTTCTACTCCCATTGCTTCACCTAACAAATCTACATTCAATAAATGTAGGTTTGTCAATGGATGAACTTTTCTCTCTAAATAGAAACCCTAATTTTTCTAACTCAGCTGTTCTCTGCTTTACAGAAACTTGGCTCAGTGAGACTATCGAAAATAGAACAGAACAATTTATTTGCCAAGTATGATTAGACACACAAGGAATTTGTCTCCACTGCAAAAGCTCTCAATGTATGTGCAAAGCAACATCATCATCATCATCATCATCATCATCATCATCAGTAAAGAAAATGGGAAGGATAATACTACTACCACTGCAGCCATACAACATGGGTAACTATCCTTAGATATAAAACAGTGCTGTGGGAATTAGGTGTTCAGCAGAGTGATGGCATGAGGGGAAAAACTGTCCCTGTGTCTAGTTGTTTTGGCATGCAGTGTGTCCTAACGGGAGGAGTTGAAACAGTTTATGTCCAGGATATGAGGGAAAGAGTTGAAACGTAAGGTTTTAGATTCAAAGGGCAAATTGGGTTACAGAGACAACTAGTAAAAAAGAGGAGGGGGAATTTTCGTCTATGTTAATACCTGCTGCTGTAAGAATGTCACAGTACTAAATAAATTTTGTGGTATGGACTTAGAGACGTTATTTATCTATCTATCTATCTATCTATCTATCTATCTATCTATCTATCTATCTATCTATCTATCTATCTATCTA
>JANHGC010005611.1:46969-57835 GCA_027560395.1 Boaedon fuliginosus | reverse complement strand
TCTATCTATCTATCTATCTATCTATCTATCTATCTATCTATCTATCTATCTATCTATCTATCTATCTAATCTATCAACTATGTCTATATCTATCCTATCTG
The DNA here is from genome assembly GCA_027560395.1 of Boaedon fuliginosus. Taxonomy (NCBI): domain Eukaryota; kingdom Metazoa; phylum Chordata; class Lepidosauria; order Squamata; family Lamprophiidae; genus Boaedon; species Boaedon fuliginosus. Next base: position 57,734 of record JANHGC010005611.1, on the reverse strand, counting down.
TCTGTGTCTATCATAATTATATCTGTCTGTCTGTCTGTCTCTATCTCTATCCTCTCTCTTATCTATCAATGATCTCTCTATTTATTTTCTATCTATCTAATCTATCTATCTATCTAATCTATCAACTATGACTATATCTATCTTATCTGTCTGTGTCTATCATAATTATCTCTATCAGTCTGTCTCTGTCTCTGTCTCTCTCAGATCTGTCTGTGCCTCTCATAATTATATCTATCTGTCTGTCTGTCTTGTCTATCCATTTATCCATCTATCCGTCCATCTGTCTATCCATCTAACATTATCTATCACTTTGGCTTACACGCAGTTTCATTTTGGAAGTTTCTGAATGATTTAAAATAATAACAGACCAGTATCCTGGAGAGCCACAATTCTGATGGGCCACTATTCAGGGGTACCGTTTCTGTGGCTCTTTTTCACACCTGCTTTAAAAAAATGGCTAGATGCAAATCTTTTATTTATTTATTATTTATTACTAATTACATTTTTATGCGGCTTACAACAGAGATAGCAATAGCACTCAGATGTGATACACTGCCTATCAGAGCTTTACTACACTCCCCAAGCGGTTACAGAGTCAGCCTACTGCCCCCAAACAATCTGGGTCCTCGTTCTACAGACCTTGAGAAGGATGGAAGGTTGAGTCGACCTTGAGCCTGGTGGGATTCAATCTGACAACCTGCAGAACAAGTCTGCAGTTCGGTGGCCACAGATTGGAACTGGATGGAACTGGATGGAACCTGAAAGCACCTGAGATGAGTTCCTCACAGAACAGAGGGAAAGACCTCCATCCAGTTCCTCCCCTTTCTTGCCACCGTTGTGAAGCGAATCACTGCAGTTGTTAAGTGAGTAACACCGACGTTAAGTGAACCTGGCTCCCCCAATGACGTTGCTGGTCCGAAGGTTGCAAAAGGGGAACCCGTGACCCCCCCCCGGGGACACTCATCCGTCATAACTACGAGTCAGTTGCCGAACATCTGAATTTTGATCACGTGACCAACGGTCGCAAGGGTGAGAAATGGTCATAAAGTTGCTTTTTTTTTCCCCCCAGTGCCATCGTCACTTCGAACGGTGACTAAGCGAAGCGTTGTAAGTTGAGGATATTTTAACGTAAGTCTCCGGTTCTTAGCCAGGATCCCACGTGTCTTACAAAACTGGCCTATTTTTTAACCCTGCATAAAAAAATCTAGATGTTATTTTGCAAAAAAACAAACAAACCCCAAACCCAAATCTGTTAAGAGGGCTTATGAAGTGAGATTTCATTCCTCTTTAATACTATTGGAAGAAATATCTTTCTGGGTTTAGTTCCAAGTGCGGGAAAAACACTCTGGAAGCATGGAGGCTATTTGGAAAGATGGTTTAATGAGGAACAGGATCACATACCTTGGAGCTCCTGGGTCAAAAAAGGAAAAGGAAGGGGCTACTGAGTTTCTTGGTTTTATACCCACTGTTGGGCTTCGAACCTGCCCCCTGTACCTGTGGCAAGAAATGTCTCCTGATTGGTTTAATGTCAGCGGTCCTAGCTAGCAATGTAGTCTGTCTGTCTGTGTAAAGCTTGGTTGAAACCGCTGGCTGATGCAATAGTTTTTGGGCTATTCCCATTATGCTTTTGTCCTTACTTGGGGTGAGAGGTAATCCCATTATGTCCTGAGGAAGGTACCTTTGTTATGAAGAATAGACTGGCTCAGGCCCTTAATGGCTCATTGAATAGCTCTTCCTGAAGGAGGTAGATAGCCCCTTCACAAAGGTGGGGGCTGAGTTTATAGTGTGTCCCAAAATATTTCATTTCTCTGAGGGTGTGTGTGTGTGTGAGTGCTAACTTCCTACAATACAGAACAGAGAATCAGAAGCCAGGGGTTTCCTGCCCACCCCACCCCACCCCCAGTTTCTATTTTACTTTTCAATCTCAAGAATTATTTTTTTCCCCATTTTTTTAAGACTGATCGTCTCTGCCCCAGTTCTGCACGATGGGTGGGGAGAGAAGGTCGTGGGAAAATCAACCATTGGAAAGAAAACTCAAGCAGAGGGGTGGGATGGGGGTTGAAGCTGATGGCCAGAGAGGGAGGATTATTTAAAAATCTTTCAGGGATTGCAGATATGCAAAGGGCAGGACAGCTATGTTAAACTGGGTACTGTGGGAGTGAAGAGGATAACGGGGTCTTGAGAATCTTTGGCGAAGAGGCTGTTTGGATTTTGGATTTTTCTATGTGGAAAAGAAAGCCACGTGGGTGAAGGCCTTTGGGATTCTACCACAAGAATTGTTTCTTGCCTGTTTTTTTTCTTACGGTTTCTGCGTTTATAGCTGGCTCTGAATCAGAATCAGAAACTGAACAGAACTGGAAGGGACCTTGGAGGTCTTCCAGTCCAACCCCCTGCTGAAGCAGGACCCCCTGTACAATTTGAGACAAATGACTGTCCAGTCTCTTGTTAAAAACCTCCAGTGATGAAGCACCCACAACTTCTGAAGGCAAGGGGTTCCACTGCCTTTACAACACTCCCCAAGCAGTTACAGAGTCAGCCTATTGTCCCCCAACCATCTGGGTCCTCATTTTACCGACCTTTAGAAAGGATGGAAGGCTGAGTCAACCTTGAGCCTGGTGGGATTCGATCTAACAACCTGCTGAACAAGTCAGCAGAGTCTGCAGTACTGCATTTAACCACTGCGCCACCAAGGCTCTTATATATTAAAATTAAATACAACTTTCTGCAAATCTGAAATTACACACTATTTATATAGAATTATTTACAAATTCCCACAATGTGAGGAAACAAGCTGAAGAGAAGCTGGATATTTCAGCAAGTGAATGATCTGAAAGACACCTTAACAATGAGGAGAGGAGAGGAGAGGAGAGGAGAGGAGAGGAGAGGAGAGGAGAGGAGAGGAAATGGCTCTGAGAGTTCTTATCCTTGGTTATTATGGAAAATATATGCAGAGATTTCAAACAAGTACCACATGCAATGGAAAAAATATCCAAAACCAAGAATAGAAATAATTGGATCAGGGGTGCCTAAGTCTTAACAGAATTTCAGTGTGGGATGATATTAATATACTGGTTTTATTTGTTTGCGCAAATACTATCTAGTTCATAGACTCACAGCTGTTAAAATCCAACAGAATAAGCAATACAATTAAAAACACCACATTATGAAAGCTAACTAATTTGGCAACTTTAACATCACTGGCACACAAATGCTCTGTGGAAGAAAAAGATCTCAACAAGGGTGTCAAACTCAGCTCACGGCAGCATCACATGATGTTTTGGGACTTTTCCCCCCTTTGCCAAACTGGGCATGGGCGCAGCCAGCACATGACTCAGCTGGCCCACAGGAGGAAGCTATGAAGGAGGACGCCAACTAGCAATCAATGCCGCAACTGTAATACATAGATGTAACATGTAACATTCAATTAGCAGATAGGCTGGTGCACCTTGGATGAGCTGAAGGCAGGCCTATATAGAGTATATTACACAAAGTAACAATACAAAAGGTGATAAGGGCATGAATCACTGTTGCCAGGCTTTCCAGTCTAAAAAGGCCTGCAATTACTGCACTAACCAAAGTTGGAGCAACCACATACATTATCATTCTTTCTCTTTACATGCTGACTGGAACCACTCACCTAGGAAAAAATGGACTGATTACCAAGAAGTGCTCCAAGCCTTAATTATTATAGGCAATACAGAATATAGTATAGAAAAATACCATAACCAGTGGTATTTGATTATGGCTATTGTGAAGTTTAACAAGACATACTCTCTCTCCATCCATGTCTCAACAGAGGTAATCCACTGGGGTGACCAGCAACGTTTCCAAACCATATTCCTGCCTGAAGCCTGAAAGTAAAAGGTGTGGAAAAATCTGTTCTTCTAGGACAATTTGTAACTTATGCCTCACCAACTTCACCAAACACTTGCCTAAAAAAAGGAGAGTGGCAATCAGGCCAAAGAAACCCATATACAGGAGAAGATATGTAGCTCTCAAAGTATCCCACTGGAATACCCAAGTTGAGTTTTGTTCCTGGTGAATGCAAGTAATTTTACCTGCAAAACAACTGTAAACATATTACAAAAGACTGCTGAAAGACCTCACTCCAATTCTCCCTAAAAGGGAAAGGATAATCTTGGGCATAGCTACTGCAATCACAGTAAGAGTGAAGAAATAAGCTTATCACTCAATGATGTAATATATTCCTCAATATGGGAATCAACTAGCATCAATCACATATTTTCTTCATTGTTTTAATCGTTGCTCGAGGTGTGTCTTCACCTCCTGCAGCTTCCCAATAAATCAAGTAACCCTATGTGAGAAAGGAGAGGCTGCTTAAGGGCAATCTCGTCCAACACTCACATTGCCTCCATATTCCTGAGATTGGCAAGGCACATGGCATAGCTGATTGCAAGATAGCTTGGAAATTATATTTCAGGCTACTTCTGCTGACTGCCCGCAATTTGGCAGTTCATATCTCACCGGGCTCAAGGTAGACTCAGCCTTCCATCCTTCCGAGGTAGGTAAAACGAGGACCCAAATTGTTGGGGGCAATATCTGACTCAGTAAACTGCTTAGAGGGCTGTAAAGCACTATAAAGCGGTATGAAGTCTAAATTCTAGTGCTATTGCTTGAGTCTGGCATGATGAAAAGAATGTATGGATAAATGTACATTGAATGCTTTGATAATAAGCTGGTGGTAATAACAGATTGTTTGATAATATGTGTACATGTTGGCTGAAAAAGTAAATTATTTGCAAAAGTGAATTGAGAATTATTTTCATAGATATTGTATGATACAACAATATGATGGAATGTAAAAGGCCCTGAGAAAGGGGAAGGGATCAACAAACTATTAAGAGAGGGAGAGTTTGAGAAAAAGAGTTTGAGAAAGAAATTCAAAACAATCCCACTTTGATTTTGTTTGGTGTAAGATTTATTTGCTTTCGGATTGTTATTGTACCCTGGCACAATAGAAACCGATTCTGCTCCTCTTTTTTAATTTTATCTACCTCAAAGCATTGACAACAATGTTGCCTTTCAGCAGAGAGGCACCAGAACTTGCCTTCAAGACCTGGAATATGACAACAGATACTTGAAGCAACTTGTCTGCACAATGTGGCGGAGGCATTATTGCAGCATCAACACCAGCTAGATATAGAAATAACGAACCTATACCATGATACAGCGAGCGCAGCATCTGGGACAAAGCTTACCTCAGTTGGGAGTGGCCCCACAAGTTGCCCCACAGCCATTGTTACTTTGATCTCCTGGAAGTCTGCTGGAGAAGTTCAGTGGGGCACAGGATCACTATTCCTGACTTTCACTATTCAATGTGAATTATTCATGGTGAAGAGACCAGTAGAATTTCCAACTGATCGGAGTAAAGTAGCCTTCGTTCTCAGCCTGTTGAAGGAAGGAGCAGCCTGATGGGCAATTCTGCTCATTGAGAGCAATGATGCAGTCTTAGATAACTACCAGAATTTCATGCAAAGATTTAGAGCTGCTTTTGATATTGCGGCCAGAAGAGACATCACAAATTGGGAGAATTACAAGCTGTAGCAAGGAAATAATCACGTTCATGAGTAGGTAGTTGATTTTTAGTTGCATGTCAGAGATGTATACTGGAATTATTTTGCCTTGATTAACCAGTTTTGGGAAAGACTTTCTGATAAACTGAAGAATGGATTAGTAAGACAGGCACTTCAGAAAATTTAGAAGAGCAATTTCAGTATTGCATGCTGATTGAAAGAGAGCAGAAGAAATTGAAGTGTAAGGGGTACAAATGAGACATTTTTACAGACTTTCATAACCTCTATCCCTCCACCACCCCCGTTGTTTCCTCAAACTCCAACCATGCCACCTGTATAACTAGGAACAGTGAGGAGATCTTTGCCTGCAGCAGTTACAAAGAAAGTGAGCCCTTGCTTTGTGTTTTTATTAGGCAGTTCTACCACAACTAGCTATGGTTTGTACTGTTAAAGTTCCATAATCTGAGTTGACTATAAAAAGTCATACTTGTGGAAATGTATGTCACCTCACAAGTAAATATCTGAATTACTACGGAGCCTCATGTTTGGAAAACTTTGTAACCTGTTTTCCAAATGTTAGACAGGACCCCTCAATAATTAGGAAGAGCTCTGAAGACCAACAGCAGACAAGTGAATTTTATTATCCTTGTTAGTCTTCATACCCAAAAAGCCCCTGAAATACAACTTTCAGCTCTTTTGGGCTAGTTGCAATTACTAATTTCATGGATAAAGCTATAGTATGTCATTTTGACTGACCTAAACAGTTGCGGGAAAGGTCAATGCTAATAGAAACGACTGACCGTCAACCTCTTTGGGTTGGTTCCATTTTGCAACACACAATCCCACAATAAATTATGTAGAATTCTTACTACTGTATATCACAGCTTTTTAAATATCCTGATAGCAATGGGCAAAGATTGGCTACAAACTCACAAACCAGATATCCACTGGGAACAAGATCAATTTTTTTCTCTCTCTCAAAAGTTTTAACATCATTTGCAGAAAATATGCTCTTCCCGCTTCCGCCAAGATGGAGCAACCATGCTGAGTGCCAGGAGGATTTGTTTTTCCTGCCAATGAAGAGCTGATTTTTCTGCCAAAATCGGTTCTCGTAGACCCTCCTCGGAAGAAGAATCTTGAGGACTGCAAATTCCAGATTGATGGTGATTGGGAAATTGACTTACTAAATCTAACTGGAAAACTATTTGGACTTGGAATGGATTGACAACAGAGGTTTATGATTTGAGGGAATAAGACACAATTGTTGGGAACTTTTCAACCAAAATCTTAAGAAGTTTTATTATTAAGAATCAAATGAGGGTATTTGATTCTGGAAAGATTAGAGATAATAACTGTAGTGATTGTAGGCTTTCTACAAATTACAATAACAGATTGCTAACAGAAAGCTCTGAAGTTTAACTTTGCTGTTGGTTCATCTGTTAACTACTTTGCCTCTTTATAGATGACAGGTCAAACTGGCTGCAAATACAGATGTTGGGCCTGCTTTGCAAGGGGGAGAATTAATATTTTTCAAATATATTTGTCGGTATTCAATTGGGGGGGGATAACATATGTGTATGGTTTTTTTTGTCTTTTTTAATGCACTTTTTCTTTTTTAATATTTTCTCTCTTTGATTTGTTTTTGTAAAAGTTTTCCTTTTTTTGAAGTTTGCATTTTACCTTAATTTTCTGAATAAAATAAAATGTATTTTAAAAAACCCTCTTCCCCTTCTTCCTCCAATCCTCTCTACATATGGAACCTCTCATATAATAGAATACTAGATATTGTGGATTTCTGAGTAAAAGAAATAAAACACTTTCCTCTGCCCCAAATGCAATCAACATACTGCTTGAAAAGCCTATATCCCACCAATATCCCATGTCTATTCAAGAGTTACCTTAGAATTAAAGATAACATGATGGACAGCTTCTGCCTACTGGTAAAAGAAGAAACAGTCAAAAATACACTGCAGGTTAGCACCAGCAGAAGAGCCGCCAGCCATGAAGGCCTTGCAAAATATATTCAAATTCCACAGTGTGTCTATACCTACAAAGATCAAAATCATGCAAGTCATGGTATTCCCTATGACGTTTTATGGAAGTGAGTTGGATTTTAAAGAAGCAGGATATGAACAGTAATGATGCCTTTGAACTTTGGCATTGGAGAAGACTCTTGAGAATATTGTGGACAGTCAAGAAAATAAACCAATGGATCACTGAACAAATCAACCCATTGTTCTCACACAAAGCACAACTGACCAGGGTATCCTATAGGTTGTCCTCAATTTATGAGAGTAATTGAGCCTGGAATTATAGTCACAAATCATACAGTGTCATGGATCCGCACTGGTTGCCTCTCTGAACACGAGTTCAGAGGAGAGGGGTGAGTCAGCAGAGGAAAGCACAGAGCCTAATGTTGGTCAGAATCAGGGCTTGGAGAGTGCTAGCCTGCCAGAGCAGCCTCAGCTGGGTTGATCGGAGCGAGGCGAGCCACAGCTGCAGGAAGTTGGCCAGGAAGCTCCAGACAAGGACCTGGTGCAGCTGCTGGCCATTAGTAATAAGAAGGAGGTGGAGTCCACACCTCCTCCTGATCTAAGGACAGGTACAGAAGAGAGGAGACAAGCACAACACCAGTCAGATAGATTACTTGTGAGGAGGCAACCTTCTCTCATGAAGGGCTGCACCAGCATTGCCTACTTAATCCTACCCTGAGGACTTTAGCGTTGCTGAAGCAATGTGTCTGGTTCCATGCCTTGTGTGCTTATGCCATCTATCCTGACCTGTTTGAATTGTGGACTGTTTTCCTGGACTTCGTGTGTGCCTCTTGGACTGGGTTACTCAGTGAGTCTTGTGCTGAGCTTAGAATCTGGACCTACACAACAGGGGTGTTTTCCAAGAACCTGTTGTGGGGAGTTTATTTTGCTGTACGTGCATGTGTATAGGTGGAGCAGAGCAGCACAAAATGGTCATAAAATCAGGTGGTCAATAGTGACCATTAAGTGGTCACCATTGACCACCTGATTTTATGACCTTTTTTGCTGCTGCCATTAAGTGAGTGCTGCAGTTGTTAAACAAGTCTGTTTTCCCCATTGGAGTTCTTTGCTGGAAATTAGGAACCACAAACTAGCAAAAGATGCCAAAAATAATTGTCATGTGACCATGGGACACTGCAAACAACTGTAAATGCAAACTGCCCAAAGTGAGGTAATGTGACTATGGGAAAGGATCTGATTATCACCGTTGTAGCTTATTGAAAAAATTTGTTTGAGGGCTCAGCCAAACATGTACTATTTTTTTTTAATTCCTGGAAAAAACCCTGCTGAGGTTACAGATGACTGCAGAAAAGCAAATGTTCCATCTATCATCAAAAGGAATTAAAGAACCCCAAAATCAGACCAATAAGTCTAACAGTGAAAACCAGTTTGGTGTAGCGGTTAAGGTATCATGCTAGAAACTGGAAGACCATGTTATATTCCTGCCTTGGGCATAAAGGCAACTGAGTGACCTTGGGTCAATCACTCTCTCTCAACCCTAGGATGGAGGCAATGGCAACTTGCCAAGAGAACTGAAAGGACTTGTCCTGGCAGTTGCCAAGAGTCAACACCGACTCAAAGGAAGGTGCAAGCACACATACACAAAGCATACCCAGGAAGATTCTACACTTTCTAAACGAAGGAAACATTTGTAAAATTAATTGACGTTTCAAAACTAGGATTTTGAAAAGTTACAAAAAGTAGCTTAAATTGGATGAAATTTCAGAGACGGGTTTTTTTCCACTCAAAAAAGATCTTCAAAGAGTAATCGATTACAAACTGAATGCAAGTTAGTAATGTGATATGAATGCAAAAAAAATGAGGGGGGATATAATTTTAAGATATGTCAAGAATATTTTAATTTACAAATTATAGAAAACAGTGGTTTTATTTTACTTTCTATAGGTGAAACCCATGTATTGTTTCAGTTCTGAATGCTATTCTTTGAGAAGTTCCAACAAACCAGAAGTAAGTTGTATAAGCTCTGTTGACAGGCATGGAATTGATGACACCCCCCCCCCAGAAGAGTGCTTGTGTGTATGTTGGATGAGTGAGTTAGTTTTAATTTTATTATTAGTATTATTTTATAATGTTATTGGATTTTTTAACTCATGTTGTAAGCTGCCTTGATTTCCCCCTAACCTGGGAAGAGAGGCGAGGTATAAATTTAATAAAAGAAAGAAATAGACACAACCCCTCCCCACAATTTATGTTTTGAGAAGACTGAGCAGAGATAATATCAAAAGGATATCAAAGCCTAGTCTATATTTCAGAATATATAATAGCTGTAAGTTATAGAAAGATAAACTGCTACTAAATGTTTAAAAAAGTGATTGTGAGAGGAGTTTAAGGTAGAAGTTGTAAAATGTCTATTGAGGATTAAGAAGAGAGAGTAGCTCTAAGCTGCTGGACATATTCAGATAGAAGTTATAAAATCATTTATCAGGAATACTTTATTTGGATCTCTGCTCTAAGCAGGGTATGAAGCATCTATGGGCAGAGGGGGGCTTGTATAGCTGGAGCAATCACCCACTGAGCCAAATGGCCATGTTCAACTATGTTTTTATTATCCTAATAATAGCTAGTTACACGCTTTAGTAAACTCATTATGAAGTAAGATCCCAAACCTTAGAACACTTTCATATGTAAGCTGCTCATTGTTATCCACCCACCTCCAAGCTTTTTATATTTTCTTACCTTGACTAAAGTTTTGTATTTATCTTTTCAGTCTAATCTCTTTAAGGCTAAAAACAGATTTCACTATTCATAAAGAGCCAAATACATAAGTCCACACTAAATATATATTAATAGTTGATTAAAGATTGTTACTGTTGTAACCTAATCACTCTTGAATAAAACTTTTGACCAACGATTATACAACTGATTAATCAACTTTTTAAATTCAGTATTTGTAATTTCTAAATCCTCAAAATGGTTGTTAAGATTACATGTGTATAGAGCCACATTTGTCCCAATCAAGCTACAATTGAAACAAGGCAGTAAGAAAGGTTAATAATTAATACACAGAAATATATGTACTATATATACTCGAGTATAAGCTGACCCGAATATAAGCCGAGGTACCTAACTTCACCTACAAAAACTGGAAAAACTTACTGACTTGAGGGTGAGATTCCAGAACATTTCAAATCATCCTGTTTCACCTATAGAACATTTATAAAATTGATAGGAAATACA
>JANHGC010005611.1:0-14633 GCA_027560395.1 Boaedon fuliginosus | reverse complement strand
ATCAGGGTGACAATTGTAACCTTCTGACAATGTTGTATGTATGGGGGGGAGGGGCCGAGGGGGGGCTATGTTGTAACTTCAAATGGTCACTAAGTGAACTGTCATAAAATTTATGTCATAACATAAAGGATTACCTGTATTCTGATTATTTAAAAGAAAAAGATTAGGAAGAACTATAGTTAAACACAGATATGGTTTCTAGAGAAAGGGCACTCACCAAGTGTTTCTGCACAGGATCTCTATATTGTATATATATCAAGGAGACCATGATAAAGAACTAAAAGTTCCCTTCCACTGACCAGGATTCTCTAGCCCTTCATATGGATTATTCACACACTATTTTCACATGTAATTATTTTCTAATGGTAGACTTCATGACAACTACTTCAAGCTATTATAAGGTGACTCAGAATACATTATGAAGCTGTAGATTAATCATTTTTAATTATTTCTAATGTGGATATTCCTTGTTTCAAAATAAATACCACAATTTGTAATGGCTTTGGTATGAACAATCAGATATTCAGTCTAGGCACTATATCACAACTTAGGATAAAATATGTATCATACATACCCCCAAGAGATTTTTAGGCACATAGCCTTCCTTGTCACTGAGCCGAGCCCACCACCAGTCTGTCTCATTGTCATCTTTACGCCGCAAAATTGTAAGCGCATCTCCTTCATGAAATGACAACTCATCATTGTTCTGAGCTTCATAATCCCACAGTGCATAAACTATGCCTTTGTTCATGACTCCTAACTTCTCCTGTACACCTGTTAATAAATGGTATAACAAAAAATGAACAATTTTAAAATTGGAAACTGTATAATTTCAGTTATGAAATTAAAATTTAAACATAATTTATGTAATTATAAAATATAAAAATTCCTTTTCTTCTGACCAGTAGGAATAAAAATGTAAAAACGTACTGCCGCCTTGAGTTCCCCAGATGGGTGAAGAGAGGCGGGATATAAATTGAATAAATAAATAAATAATAAAAGTTATGAACTTTGCATAATAATAACCAATCCCTACTTCATTGCTTCATCGGTAAAAATATCAGTTGCATTTTTTATTCATTCATTTGACTTTAATAGACCCCCAACTTTTAAGGCCCTTCATGGCTTAGGAGCGGGTTACCTTAGAGACCGCCTTCTGCCACCTCTTGCCTCCCAGCCCCCACTTAGATCCCACAGAGTTGGTCTGCTTCGGGTCCCATCAGCTAAACAATGTAGGCTGGTGGGCCCCTGTGCTAAGGCCTTCTCTATGGCAGCTCCGGCCCTTTGGAACCAACTACCTGTGAAGATCAGAACCATTCCTAATCTGTTGGCCTTCCACAGAGCCACTAAAACCTGGCTCTATCGGCGGGCTTGGGATTGATACCCCCCCTGGAAGAATGACTACTGATTGGAGTATGATTGTGTTTTATAGTACTTTTAAATTATTATATTGTGGTTTTTAATATTGTCTTTATTGTATCCATTTTAACTGCTGTAAGCCGCTTCGAGTTCCCCTTGACCGGGGAAGAGAGGTGGGGTATAAATGCAATAAAATAAATAAATAAATAAATTTCTTGGGACAGCTTCATGCATCGTTAAAACCTCAAAACCTATAGTCTAGGAATTAGGCCTATATCATATAACTTCTGATTGTAAGAAATGGGATTTAACAATAGAAAAGTGTAGAAGTCAATTTATTAAAAAAATGCGTGGCTTGAGAAGAAAAAAAGTTATAATTCTACCGGGTTGATTTAGATAGTGAAGGAAAATGGATTAAAGACAACATACTTTGTAGCAGTCATTTGCAATTAGTTGCAGAAGACTAAAGGATTCTCCTGAAGTTTCCATCTTTAGGTAGAGTTCCCAGGCTAATCTTGGTTTCTTATTCATAATATCTGCAATCAACAGAAAGTTAGAACTAGTAGAGGCATGTTGCTACACAGTGTTTAGAACTGGATAAGCATATTAATCAGCAGTATTGTTCTTTACGTTGGCTGTTCAGATGAGTTGAGAAGTAATATAGCTACCGGTTGACTGGAAAATTAAAAAACAATTTTTAAAAAGTATGTGCCAACGTATAAGATTTATATGACAATGAGCTCTAGATTATCATGGATAGTTTCAGTTTGAGTGCACAGCACTTGAACAGATCATACACGTTTTTTTAATGTGAAAATAGTCAGTTGCCTTCCTGATTTACGCTATCAGTTTCTTCTTTCTGATCTATGAATACAATATATAATGTCTATGTTGGCATTAAACCTACTTCAGAATAAGTCTACATATTATGATTAGTGGAAGTTCCAGTTGTCTACTAAATATTTAAAAGGATGTGTAAAGAGACACCAATGTTTAATGATAAAATACTTTTAATTATATATGAGAAACTCAGTGCAAAACAGTTCTGTAACATCATATGTATGCAGTTTTCAGTATCATCTAAGGTCTTGCTTTTAGGTGAATAGAGCAAATGTAATAATATTCCATTTACTTATTGGAAAACCTTAATATGGTACTGATGCCTATTTACATAATACATAGAAAGATTGTTATAAAGTGACCCTGTCTGCAGACTACAGCTACTGATGCTAATTTATAAAAATAGTTCTAAAACCAATTAACATATACAAGCTAACAACACTACCCCCTCCTCAAGAAGTTATAGCTGGACCCAAGGATCCATGATTATTTCTATCCAGTCCCTATTCTTCCCTTTAAGGTTGTTGAGAAGATGATTGAACTTCAGCTATAGAGGAACCTGAAGGAGATAGATTTTGTACAACCATAGCAGTTATGACCAAAGGAGTCTTTGCAAAGGCACATCTAGTGTGGCACTTGGGCCTTTTTCTGGACTGTGAAGACTTGACACAGTTGGAATACTGTGTTAGTCATGTGTTAGTCACCTGTTCTCTAGAGTATTTCCAGAGTAGGAGGACATCTCACACCCTGATGACATTCAGGAAGCTATTGGAGACCTGATTATTCTCCCAGGCTTTGCAGTGGATTGAAGAAGCTTCTTGGATGAGGAAAAACAAAGTCTTAACTGCCTTTTGAAAAAGCACCTTTGGGACAACATTTTCTATAGATTATTTTAATGGACTGGCCTATCTCCAAAGCATAAATTTTAAGTCATTCTCTCTAAACCTTGGAAAATTGCTTCTTAAAAGAATTTGTAAGAAAAAACCTTCTCGCTTAAAAAGTCATTAAATTTACATATACTTAATACGTAATTTCATTTAAAATAATTTAAGGGATGAGATTACTAGGTTAATACATATTTTATAACAGAGCAGAGTGACTCACAGCAGCGTGCTAGCCAACTGAGGTAAACAAAATCATTCTTTATTTTCTCACTTTGAATCAGGAGGAACACCTGAGAAAAAACAAAGAAAACCAAGTTTCTGTTCACATTAAATGTAGCTCTGAAATACATGCCCTCAATCAAATCAGGATCTGTCATCCTAAAGATTCAGCAGCTATAAAAATTTAAGACATGAAAATATAGTTTTCCCTTAAGTAAAAAGAGTAATTCTTTCAATAATTATTTATTCAATAATTTGCCTAATCAAAAGACCCCCAGGATCGCTGTAGCAGAGATGTAATACAAAAGCAGAGGTGTAAAAAAAGGAAGTTTGCTGTCCTGATATTTTATGGTCCTTTTGAATGGGAACAATTAGCAGTTTAGAAAGTCTAGGGACAAAACATGTCTAAGTCTAGGAATGATTCTAGATTGTTTTTATAAAATTCTAACTTAATACATAGACTGTTATTTAAAAAGAAACAATAACCAATCACTTAACTTTCAATCCTTATTTTGGCAAATGATAATTCATGTTGATTTTTTTTCTAAAAAAATTAAGCTTCAAGGAGCAAAACCTTTTCTTTAAAATAGCAACAGCACTTACACTTATAGAACACTTCACAGTGCTTTACAGCCCTCTCTAAGTGGTTTACAGAGTCAGCAAATAATGAAGCTTTTTTCAAAATAGCGAAAAAATTGCCATTTTATTCAGAACATTCTGGAGCTTTTATTCAGGCATACTTAAGGAATGGTGAAGGACAAATGGGGAATATCTTATATTGTTATATTTTCATCCATGCATGCATGCATCTGTCCTTGAAAACAGTACTCTTTTGCAATTGTACAACTCATGCATGGACTTAATTTCAGCAGCAGACAATTTACTTCTATTTCTCAATATGTTACATGAATAAAATATCAGACTCTGCTATTACATTGAAATAAGTCTTTTGTTCATGTTGTCTGTAATTATGAGATATTTTTAATTACAAATTATACTGTATTACAATTAATCAATCTTCCACATTCTTTTTGTTTTATTATATGTTTTCTAGCTTCATATACTATGGAAGTGTGACCCCCAAGACAAGGTTCAGTATAGCTCCTAGTATTAAAAAACACATTTTGCTGCTGTCTAGTATTGTTACCTTCTGAGTGCATAGGATTATGGATATATTGAATACTTAAAAGGTTATTGACTTTTATTCACAACCACTTCCACATTTTTAACTTTCTGAAGTTTCAGAAAGTTCAGATATAGAAACTAAGATATAGAATATAAGCAGCAAATATTTTTAAGCTTGTCTGTGATCTTTTCAAGAAGCAGATACATACCTCCTCAGCTTCACTAGTATTGCCAGTAGCAGCTTTGGCTTGTGCATAGTTAAAGTTAAAAGTATCATCATTATAGAAATAACTCTGAAAAATAAAGCATGTTTAATAAACAATTTAATGGTTTATGACATTAACAAATATCTATTTTCAGCTATCATTTGTAATTGACAATACCATAGTATGTGTATATACTATGGAATTTCCACAGCAGATATGATAGATAAGTTAATAAATTAGAACTTCTTTTGCCTTTCTCCCAAGCATATAAAATCTTGCTGTGATGTAATTTCCCCTTTGCTTGTCTCCTCAAAATATTATTGCTCAATTCCATATTTTTAATTCAATGAATGTCAAGGGCCTCCGTTTTTACCTAGTTATTATGACATCTTGAAAATATAGCATACTGTTTATAAAAACTGTTTTAAACCCTAGACAACCCCTAAAAATATAGTCTTGATGAATTTGAAATCGTTCGTTCATTTAATTCCAAAACAGTATAAAAACTATGAATCCACAATTCGTAATGAATGCCTTATACAGAGAGGATGGAACATTTATTTATTTATAATATAAATAAATTAAATATAATATATTTAATAAATATAATATATTTATTTATATACCATCACACTCCCAAAGAACTCATAACATATCAGTATATTAATTACCCATAATTATACTAACATAAATATCTCCTAATAATTACATATAATCATTAAATGTTTTCTAAACAGCTCTGTTTTCAACCTTCCTATATATGCTGGGAGGCATCGTGCAACACAGATTTTTACATAGAGCCTACTCCAGAAGGTAGGCTCTGCGGCAAAAAAGGAATAACCTAGAGAGTAAGTTCTATTTGAAGCAATCTATCCATCAGGCCAAGTCAGAAAGGATTTTAAACCTCTTTTTGCACACTTAAATTAAATAATACTTCCTTATTTTGTTATATCAAATTTCTAAATTAGAAGCCATAGCAAACCAGTTCAACAAAACATCTCACCCTGATAAGACTATAACATAACAGTATTATATTTCTTTAGATTTTCCATGGATGAACTGATTACCAGTATATTCTCATATATTAAATAGCATAAATGCCAATTAAGAATTTCAGAAATTATAAAATGTAATCATTGCTGTATAAGTGAATGTAGATCACATTATAATAAAAAATTTTCCATATTCATGCCAAGTTACAGCCTAGGAAGAAAAATACCACTCTCCTTGTGGTGTGGAAATGTTTGCTTTTATGCTGAAATCTTTAGCTGTGTGGGAAGTAGAAAATATTATCTAGACATACTGGTTCAGAACACAGAAAATGGAAAGGTGCCAACTAACATTAAGTGTCAATCAGTATGGAATGTTTAAGTACATTAATTATATTATCAAATAATGAATCATCATGTGTAGATTAATATCAGTCTTCACAAATGCATCACCCTCTGTGTACTGTTTTGATTATCTCTGTATCCACATATTTTATTAAGTGAATTTTGTGTGCTTTCAACTTCTACTCTGATTTAGATGTCATATTTTTCATTGCTTTCACAAATACCAAAAATATTCTGTATGGAAAATAGAAAGTATCAATGAAATATAGCTCAGGTGAATCCTGAAGAAAAAAGATATATATGATTAACTAAGTATACTACCAGATATAAAAGATCTTCAGTAGAAGAGAAGATCTGTTTCCCATTATACTGTATATTGTATGTCTATGGCCATGATGGTGAACCTATGGCACGCGTGCCACAGGTGGCACGCAGAGCCCTCTCTACGGGCACGCCAGCAGTTGCCCCAGCCCAGCTCCACTGTGCATACACATGCGCCTCTCGCCAGCCAGCTGGTTTTCAGGTCTCCAGCGTGCATGCGTGGGGGGACGCATGTGCTGGGGGTACTCACATTGCATTTTGGGGGTTCATGCACATGCCCGTGGGCCCCTACACCCTGTTTTGGGCCTGGGAGGCCTCCTGCACTAACCTGGAAGCTAAAAATAGGTGAGGGGGGGCAGGCACATCCACAGGGGACACACACAGATACAGGGGCACATGCACGGGGCACTCGCATTGCATTTTGAGGTTGTGGGCGTGCACTTTGGGCACTTGGCACCAAAAGGTTATCCATCACTGGTCTATGGGTTATTTACAATAAACTCTTCACTGTTAATTGTATCAATATTTTCTTAGTTGAGTTACAAAGTGTCCTAGTAGTAGTCTCTGAAGCAGAAGACAGCTATGATCACACTGAAATTTTGGCTTTGACTCCCAAAGTGCCTTAGAACATCACACAGGCTTATAATTTTTAATGCAACAGATGGAGAAAATTATAAATACTTGAAAAGCATAATTATTTTCAATTAATCTTATTTTTCATCTTGTCTTGCAATTTCTTGGAGTACAGTTATTAACATTCCACTCAAACCAAAGCAAAGATAGTATAGTCCTGCCTTTCAGTCCCAATCCCAAAATTATCATTTTTTTTCATCATTATAATTATGAGCATGATTAATGCATGATGCATGTTTAATGCATTTAATTAATTTAGAAATGGGCATTAAGAATTTAAGAGAAAAGGACAGAATCAAATATATGGGTATTTTCAAGAGAAGTAAATTAATGAAAATGAATGCATTAAATGCTAAACAGCCAGATTTTCAAATTGATATATGTGGTAATATAGTACAAAATCATTAAAACCTGATCACAATGAAACATTTAATTCTGTACTAAAATATATACCACGGTTATAATATATACTTTAAAAATTATTTACATAAAAAGAAAGCAAATATGCAACTTCCAAAATAAAACATAGATTAACATTGGTGCTTTCTATATAAACATGTTGATAAAACATGAACTAAAAGCTGAGTTAACTTTTATTTGGTATGATGACAGAGGTATCCAATAAGTTAATTTTCTGTATTACTCAGGAAATGATCATGCTTAGTTGCGTCCTAGTTTTTGAATAAACTGACCCTGCAATTCATGAAGGAAAAATTGAGAGCTACTGCAATTTCAGTAAGAAAAGTTAGCCCTACAGTAGTAAAAGAAAATGTTTGCTACAGGATAAGAGAGCCAGGAGATAGTGCAACAACTTATTTTCAGTCATTTGAAAAAACTAAATTCTTATTTTCTAATTAGCTACTGTCAAAACAAAGGGGCTATATTCACTGCATAATTAGAGCCTTGAAATCTACCAGGCACTATCATCTAATTGCTAAAAGTAATGATACACCAAATATTGTAATTTAAAGGCAACACCTAGTTTTAATTGGAAAATGGGAAAATCAATTACAGCAGAGATGGCATTACACACTATATCTGAGGGCTGACCCCGGTTGCTTCATCAGATTTTGCTCCAATGCCAGAGAACCCTTCAATGAAAGAAGATTTGGCAAGTAAAGGGACCCTGAATAGGTTTTCATTTGGCTTGGAGTTTCATGAAAAATAGGGCTATGCAAAGCATTTAAAAGAGTTTTATTTACAATTTTTGTAAACTATCCTAATCATAAGACTCTAGGTAGTTTACAGCAAAGAAAAATATAAGGAAATAAGAATTGCTAGAGATAATATATGAAAGCCAATGCAATGCAGGTGCTGAACTAAGAGTTTTCTATTTCACTGTCAATTGCAACAGTTCACTTTGGGCCAATCATTCTCTCTCAGCTCAACCTACCACATAAGAGTGCTGTTATGGAGAAAAAGGGAGGGAACACTTTATTTGCTAATTTACCTGACTAAAAGGTGAGGTATAAATGCAATAAAAGATAAGGCTCTGACTGACTTAAAAATAGGTCAAGTTGTTTTTTTACATATTGATAGAATAGGACAGGACAGCACAGGACAGAACAAAACAGAACAGAAAGAACAACAGAATTGGAAAGGACCTTGGAGATCTTCTAGCCCTATACCTGCTTAGGCAGGAAACTCTAAACAAGACAAATGGTTAACCAATCTCTTCTTAAAAACTTCCAGTGTTGGAGCATTTACAACTTTTGGAAGCAAGCTGTTCCACTGATTATTAATTGTTCTATCAGGAAATTTCACCTTAGTTCTAGGTTGCTTCTCTCCTTGATTAGTTTCCACCAATGACTTCTTGTCCTGCGCTCAGATACTTTGGAAAATACATTGACTCCCTCTTCTTTGTATCAATCCCTGAAATATTGGAATACTGCTATCATGTCACCCCTAGTTCTTCTTTTCATTAAACTAGACATGCCCAATTCCAGCAACTGTTCTTTGTATGTTTTTGCCTCCAGTCCCCTGATCATCTTTGTTGCTCTTTTCTGCACTCTTCCTAGAATCTCAACATCTTTTTTACATCATGGCGACCAAAACTGGATGCAGTATTCTAAGTGTGGCCTTACCAAGGCATTATAAAGTGGTATTAACATTTCATGTGATCTTGATTCTATCCCTGTTTATGCACCCTAGAACTGTGTTGGCTTTTTTGGCAGCTGCAGCACACTGCTGGCTCATATTTAAATGATTTTGTACTAGGACTCCAAGATCCGTCTCCTAGTTACTACTATTGATGGTAAAACTGAGATTTTATCATCATAGATACCAGTAGATTTATTTATCTTTGCTACCTATTCTACAGTAAAGAGACAATAGAAAGAGGCAGTTATAGAAACTTCCATGATATCCAGATTGCATCAACAACATAATCCAATATAGATTCTAGCAAGACCAAAATTAAATAATTAATCTTTGTCACCACAGCAACAATTTTCACTGAAAATATCACAGATTAAAATCCAGATGGCCCCTCACTGGATTTTCTATGACACTTGATGAAATAACCTTCTTCTCTTCTCTAGTGTTATGTTTGGCATAGCCACTTTTTGAAATACTAATAAACAGACATACATGAATGTATACAAGATAACTGTAACTTTTACTAACCTTCACTGAATTGAGATATATTAGGACATCATCAAACTGCCTGAGCAGAAAGAAGCATGAAGCCATACACTGTCTCCCAGGGATAGTATCTGAAGAATAACAGTGCAAATGAGTTGAGGATAGCAAAAATGTTGGCAAGTACACCTACCTTCATTTGTTTTCAGAACTACTGCCAGGATGCCAGAAAGCAACACAATATATTTTTTACTTTGGTGACAGATAAGAAACAATTTGAAATTGATTTAAATCATTGTGGAAAGACACTAGGGAAAACAAACAAAAACTAAGTAAAATACTTCTCTAAGTTAAAATCTTAGAATTTGCTTCACACATTAGTTTGAAGTCACTTGTGTGAATTTCAAGTTATAACCAATAAGCCCTTTAGAATTTGCTTTCAGAGAGGCAAAACATTCTGAACACTTTAACAATCAACACATTTGTTATAATATTAGATTTTTTATGCCAGATTCCATGATGAGTAGGGAAGGCATAGGCAGCATAAAGCACCTAAGTTCTTCCCTTTACTTTTACTAACTACAGAGTCCATCATAAATAGCCAGATTACAGTACAATGATTCCTCCCACTTACTTTCCAACAGGAGATGGGAGAAGGGTTTTTTCTTCTTCTCAAGGGCAAAGGAAGTATGTAAAGGGAGGGGCTGTTTGAAGCTGGACCACACTCAGAAAGTCATACACATGGATGCAACACCACGATGACCAATAAGATTTGTGTCACACTTGTGTCCTACCATAGGAAGATAGCAACTGCAAACTCATTGTATTGTTGTACAAGAAAATAAATGGCTTAAAGGAATGACTGGCTACACTGAGGCTCATCAGGGAAAGCAAGGTGTTTCTAAAGAAAGTAGGAGCCCTGGAAAAGGAGTTCTGGCAGCATGAAACTGGCAAGACCTAAAGAATCTATAGCTGAAATTATCTAGTCAATTTCAGGTCCCGTTGCTGGGGATAACTAGCAGATTTCTGGATAATGGTTTCACTCAGCATTCCAAGGACAGAAAGGGCTCAGGCTCCTACTGAGGTGAGGAATCCAATGTCTGTTCCAAAGAATTGCCATATGTGGTGACAGGTGATTCATTGTTGAGAAAAAATGAAGTGGCACTTCAACAGACAAGGTATAAAAAGAAGTGTGTGGTCTCCAACATTCAGAATATGATGTAGAGACTGAGCTTGATTAATCAAATCTATTGACCATTATTCCCTTCTACTGTTTCATGTTAGGATCAGTGAAGGTGCCAAAAACGTTCAGAAAGGTACCAGTCAACTATGATGCAAAGTGACTGCTAGAAGCCAGCATAGTTTTGTTAAAAATATGTCATTCTAAACAAATCTTATTGCTTTTTTGACAAAGTGACTAGAATAATATACCATGCGAATGCTATGGATATATTTCTTCCTTCTTCATAAAATTCACCAATGGGTGGATGGTTCCACTATTGCCAGTAGTTGCATTTGTAGCTGATCAACTATGTTCAATGTGTGGCCATTAATGGTTCTATTTCATGGAGACAGATATGCAGTAGAATAACTCAAGTGCTTTTCAAACTTGTCAAATATGGCTTAATGAGGGAATAGAATGTGCATCAAGTTTGCAGAGGATATAAAACTGGGGAGTGGGGATGGGAAAGGACAAATTATGAACACCTCAAAAGAGACTCAAGATTCAAAAGGGTTTTAATAGATTTGGACATCAGGCCCTATCCAATATAATGCAGTCCAATGGCAAAAATGTAGGTTTCTGTACTTAAGTAGCAAACACCAGATTGGTTTGGCAATAATACTTGGAAGAAACTAAGCACCCCAGTAGAACATAGATTAAGCATGAGCCAATCTGCTGCAGGTACCAAATAGTTAATATAATACAGTATTAGGCTGCTTCAAGAGAAATACAGCGTCAAAATCACAGGAAGTGATAGTTCCATTTTGCACTGCACTGATTAGAGGACAACAGGAGTACTATTTTCATTTTGAGTCACCATAATCAAAGAAGTATGCTACAGGACTAGAAAGAATGACTAGAAAAGCAGCAGTGACGATGTGGGGCTTGGAGGTGAAAGTCTATAAAAATGGTTACATGAACCAGATATGTTTAACTTAAAGAATACAAGGCTAAGCAAAGACAGAACAGCAGTCTTCAAATAACTGGAGAGCTGTCACAGGGAAGAAGGTATCATTTTATTCTCCACAGCTTCAAACAGTAGAATGAGAACCAACCGATGGAACCTGTAGAAGGCATAGAGAATGACCTTAAAGGATAGAGGGAAGATCCATTATAAGGAAACAATTAGACATGCGCCTGTTGAATCCATTCCAAGACACAAGAAGGTGCCTCAGACAGGCTCCTCTTTAATCCATACAAAAATAAAGGGAAGGAGGAGGTAAGCATATTCAGACTTGCAATATTCTGTCACTATAACTCAGAGGGCCCCAACCACTGGCACTGGGCCAGAGCCTACCAGGAAGTGGGCCACACAAGTAAAGCCCCATCCATGTATGTGTGGGATGCAGCACTGTGTGAAACTATGCCTTCCAGGGTCCGTAGAAAAACCACTTTACATGGAACCGGTCCCTGGCATCCAAAGCACCGGGGACCACTGCTATAGCTGTTCTAATAAAAATAAAAATAGCTTTAAGACCAATATGACATTTCTTTCTGAATCCAGTCTGCCTTAAAGGGCTGACAGGTGAACCAACTTGAAGTGAGGAGAAATCTCTTGATACTAGGAACTATTAAGCAGTTGAACAGATTGCCTCATGGAATAATGGCTACTCCCATACTGAAGGTTTTCAAGTAAAGATTGGAGAATCATTTGTCTGGGATGATCAGAGAAGTCATGAGCTTCTAATGTCCTTTCCAACCTTATGATTCTATAATTCTTTGTGACATGAAAATTTATGCTCTAAATTCATAACTTACATTGGACATAAATATACATCTAGTTCTAGCCCAAATAGCATATTTATGTTGCATTTGTATGTTAAATATTTCTACTTAATATTTGTCACTAGCAAATACAAACAGTAATATTCAGAAGATATGTTTCATTTAAACACATAATAAATTTAATAGAATTAATGTCTGACAAAAAAAAAGGACACAGTACATTTAAAACATACCACATTCACTAGCAGATCCTCCTACCAGTTGGAAAAATTGCTGAGCAATTTTCAAATGATCTCTCTGAAAAAGAACAGTATAGAAATAGAGCTTTTATTGTACTGATGAATATTTTTCCCTATTTCCTGAATGCCTAGTTCCATTCTTTATCATGTTCATTTTGTTTTCCATTTTCATTTGTGTTCATTTGTTTTGATGTTAATGAACATATTGTTATAGCAATTTTTTTAATTTCTGTGTAAAACATTATTTTTTTAAAATAGATGAGCTTTCCCCAAGCATAGTTATATTTCCTTTTTGTTTCTCAGTAGCTCTAGTTTGCCTAAAACAGTTATAATTAACATAATGTAAGAAATTTATGTAAGAAAGGCTCAAATTAAAATATCAATCAGTTTATGTGTTTGATTTGGCCATTTATGGATTCGTCATAAATTACTATTATCAGAAATTGTTATACTCACTGAACCCATTTCCTGCCCAAGTACTGCATTCACCACTCCCTTCAGAATATATTCCTAAAAATATTTTAAAAAATAATTAAATTATACCATTTGTTTGCCGAAGCTTAAAGTAATTTGAAATTCTTTTTTCAGATTATAATGCAAATACATATTTTAATCAGATATCTTTATGGATTCTAATTGTATCTGGTAAGCCAAGTTAAATGTAAAAGGCATGCAAACCATTAAAAGGCTGACCAGTTGTCCATTTCACTCTTCTGCTAAAATTGTAGGTGTCTTTCATTATACAAACATGTTTTTTAAGTTGAACCACCAAGGTTCCAGAAATTTATCTTGGCATCTTCCAGGTTCTTAAAGTATACATCAGCTAAAGAAACTATTTTTGAATAATAACAGTAACAATAATGAATTTGAAATAAGTGAAATAATCAGAAAATGGACATATCCATTAAACCTATAAAAGTCACTTAAATGGAACATTAAAGTCAATTGTTTTAGTATAGTTTTTCATCATAAAATTTCAAAACTTGAGCCAAGTATATTGTTCATATACATGGTGGACTTCAAATTTTTTAACAACTGGTTTTCTGCCCTAACGGGTAGGTGTGGGTGAGTAGTCATGTGACTGAGTGGGCATGGCCAACTCGATGTCACTTACATTGAGGGGCACTTCACCTTGCCCACCCTTTCATGACCGTGGGGATGCTGCAACAGTCGTAAGTGTGAAAAATGGCCATGTCACTTTTTTCAGTGCCATTGTAACTTTGAAAGGTCACTAAATGAACTGTTGTAAGTCAAGGATTACCTGTACAAAAATACAAACACTTCTTTGCTTGCAGAAAGCTGCCCTAAATACCAGTCATTAGATTAGAAATGGAGGAATACACACTGGAGATCAATGAGTCACAGCCGTCATGGAAACCTAAACCATTCTATCTGAATACCTTCCTTTTCCTCAGCAATACCTGCAACCCAGAGTTACAAATCAGGCAGGTTGCCAGAACACTCTGAGGAATTAAAATAATTAAAATATAAGGATAACTATCAGCAGCCAAGTTAGTCTTGCTCATTAAGTAAAACCCTTTAAGCAGAGAGGTAATTTAAGCTCTCCAAAAAGTAGATGGGCATTTGGGCTACAAAAGAGACAATTTATCAAATTAACATGAGTGAGGGCTAATCCCATTCTGCTTTTGTTCAGACCTGCTGCAGGAAATTTTTGCCTATGAATATAGCTATCTATCTCTTTATCTCTTAAGTGCTGATATCTTCTGTGGGTTATTAAGGAAGGTGGAGTCTGCTTTCTCTCTCTAAGGAAACATGTTTTTACATTTCTCATTCAGGGAAATATATTCTTCCTTTTTAATATTTCTCAAAATATTTCATTCTTCTAGGAGAGGGGTGGGTGCTGACTTACTACAATTGGTGCCATGTTACTATGCCATATTATCATGAGAGAAAACTAAAACAAATTGGAAGGAGGATCCACTTAT
>JANHGC010005610.1:35499-47597 GCA_027560395.1 Boaedon fuliginosus | reverse complement strand
CTTTGTTCATGTTTATGTTTATACTTATACCTGCTATCTTGTACATGTTTGACAAACAAATAAATAAAATAAATAAAAAATAAAATATCTTCTCATTCAAACAGAAAGAAAATAAAATAATTAAAAAGGCTTTAATTGGCTTGAAAACTTGCCTAACAATCAATGCCATAAAAACAAGCCCAAAATTTTAAATATCAGGTGCACAGGCACGATTCTAACATTTTCACAATTATCACAATTTTAATTTAAGTTTTCAGAGTAGTTGATTTAGCAGCCTGCCTAAAGCACTAGGTTCAGGATGTACCATCATGATACTTCATGATCTGTATACTTCATGATCTACACAATGGCTAACATAATCTCCACTTGAAGTGGGCAATATAATTGAAGTGAAGTGAAGTGACCAGCAACATATATAATTATTATCCAAAGTCTTACTTGAATTGTATATCTGATAGATGGCAGCAGCTATTAAACATTCAGCCAGTAATGCTATTAAACAGCATTTAAAATTAAAAAAAATAAAGGTAAACTATAATGAATCATTTTTCATCTACCATTTTATTATTTATTTATTTATTTATTAGATTTATATCCTGCCTCTCTTCCCCTGACATATACTTGGAGTATTAGCCCTGACAAGCCACTATAAAGTCAAATGTAGCCTCATGCTTAAAAAAGCTGTGCATCATTGCTCAATAGAAGAAAAGAACATATGCTAGTGATGTTTGGCAATAGGACACAGAAGTCTCAAAGTATTCTAACCATCTAAGGCACTAGTATGCATGAAAATATTGCACCTTCCTTGGCATGAAGTAAGTTACATGTCTTTTTGTATTGGCAAGTTGTCTATGATTTGTAAGTGTTCGGTTTTTAAAATCAAATCAAATGTTTAATAATTTGCTTCTGTCCATCTATTTTTATTAAACTAGACCAATCATGTTCATTTAAGCCTTGGCTTGGGTCCCCATGCGCTGAGATACATATTAATAGAACACTTTTTGGCAGCATAAATTGCATACTATGATGATTGCTATGATTTCTTTGCAGAATCTTAGGCTCTTTGAGTTGAATACAGTAGTCTTTGTTAAACAATCACAGTAAGGACTGGCAACTTGGCAGTTAAGTGAAGCCTATGTTAAGTGAAACTGTGACTGTGTTTATGATTGTACTTCATCTTTCTCTCATTTTACAGACTTGCAAAGGTCATACATGTGAGGCATCATCACTTTTTCATCATTGTTTTAATGCAAATAACTGTCAAACAAAGCAGTCATTAAAGAATTATCTGTGGAACTATTTTTATGCATGTCGTATGCCTTTGATTCAGGAGTCTCGACTCCTGGCAATAGCCTAGTAAAGTTGCTCCAATTTTCTTGGCAAGATTTCAGAAGTAGTTTGCCATTGTCTTCTTCCTAGGGCTGAGAAAGAGTAATTGGTCCAAGGTTACCCAGCTGGCTTCATTTTTTAAAAAGGTCTAGAACTCATGTAACTCATAGAAACCCAGTTTCTATTCTAGAACCTCAACAACCACACCAAACTGGCTATCACAGAAGAATTTACTAAAATATTAAAGAAATGAAAAAATGAAATGCATCTAAAGTAAATAATTTGGAAACAACACAACCAGCATTAGACACTGACCCTAAGTAGAAATACAGGTAGTTCTCGAGTTATGATTACAATTGAGCCCAAATTTTGGTTGCTAAGCAAGACAGTGGTTGAGTTTTGCCACCTTTCTTGCTGCAGTTGTTAAATAAATCACTGCAGCTGTTAAGTTAGTAATGCAGTTAAGTAAATATGATTTCCTCATTGAATTTGCTTATCAGAAGATTGAAAAAAGTGATCCCATGACTGTCATATGACTATCATAAATATGAGTCAGCTGGCAATCATCTGAATTTTGATTGCTTGGCTGTGGGATACTGCAATGATCATAAGAGTGAAAAAAGGTCATAAATCATTTTTTTAGTGCCATTAAACTTTGAAGGGTCAGTAAACAAACTCTTATAAGTCAAGGACTATCTGTACTTTGTTCAATACTGTGTATATTTTGCTTCCTCCAGCTGGGGAAAAATGTAGTAGTAATAGGGAGCTTGCAAATGATTACGGTTTTGGACCAGTACTGGAAAGACTCTAGTGGAAATCTATCCTCAGTTATAGAAATTCACTGAATGATTTTGGCCCATTCATTCTTTCTCAGCCCAACAGATCTCATGGGTTTTGTTGTGGAATAAAATAAAGGTAAACCCCACACACAGATCACATCAAATTCCTAGAGAGAAGACAAGATCTGTCCAATCAACTGCTGCTGCAACAACATTAAATTAGTTACTGTTTGAATTGCAACCGGTTTCCTGATTGGTTATAGAATCTGTCTAATTCACATTACTATATCTCTTCTTCCTCTAGCCATATAGATCAGGTTCAGTTAGAACCTTATGGCATGAAAAATTTGAGTGGCATTATAATAATATGCACATATAGTATTTTTCTTCAATACTTTATCTCATCAGGTTACATTTGAAGATTTATATTCATCTTAAGATATTAGTGATGATCATTGGATAGTGGCCAGATTAGCACTGCAGCTTCCATTTCTTTCATAGGGCAATATTGTATCTCCATCATTCCTTGTTTCTGGAAATCTTTGACATCACATTTGATATTGATATGTTGGGAGCATGGATTTACTCTCTTTTTCTGCACTACCTTGATACATCCTTGGTTGTCTTCCAGAATAGGCTTATGTGCATTAAATCCAGCATCTGCAAATGTGCCAACCACATTGATTTTAGTTTGCATGAGGCTCCAACAGTGTTCTCCGCTTCTGTTGAGGATAAGGCAAGCACAGATAATGATTCTTTTTCTGAGTTGATATAGGTATCATGCGGTGGATTTATAGTCCTTTGTGACACCAACTCAATTTGAGCAAAAAACCAATTAGTCTCAGGTCTGTGTGCACTAGTATTCTTGGCTTCTTGTGAAGCATGACCTTCAGGTATCTCATTATTTTCTTTATTACTTGCCAGTCTCATTTTTGTAGACTGATATCTTTCTGCCTGTTATTCTGACTGCACCTGCAATATTTGGCCTTTTAGTGTTGATGATATGCAGTACTTTCTATTGCCTTCCTAAGTTGTTTATTGTTCAGCAAAAAAATACAATAAAATAAACAAAAATCTCCTTTTAGATTATTCCATTTCAATAGAGTTTCTCCAGCCCTGATGGTGCAGTAGTTAGAATGCAGTATTGCAGGCTAACTCTGCCCACAGTCTGGAGTTCAATCTTAACAGTCTTCCATCCTTCTGAGGTTGATAAAATGAGGACCCAGATTGTTGGGGACAATATGCTGACACTGTAAACCACTCAGATAATGTGGTGTGCTATGGTGTGGTATATAAGTCTAACTACTATTGTTATTTCTTCTATTTCAAATATTATCAGCATGTCACTAACCTTTTGTTTTTGCTAAGGAAGAAACCTCTATTTTCTTATCTTTCAGGTTGCATCCAAAACTAATATTTTCCAGTTACTTAATTTGAAAGTTCTACTTCACTGCAATTTTGCAATGGTACTGCCATTGCTCATAAAAAACTTCTGCTTGTAGTAGACACAAGGATATGCTTACTACTTGTGCATCCTCCATTGGTGAGAACCTGATTAATCTCAGTTTCAGACTTCTCCTGCCTGTTTGAGTCCATAATTGCTTCATCCTCTCCCAGGTTCCCTCCATACTTGTTCCCTATATTTGGCTAAAGTTTTCTATAGACCTCCAACCAAACAAGTCTGCTAGCTTGTGTTAACTTTGTTGATAAGAAGAATAAAGACACTTTTGTTTGTATGACAAAAGAAAGAAAGACCATAGATGGGCTATCTTTAGAAGTTAGACTTATCTGAAGAAGAATACAAAAGAATTGAAATGGCTAGCAACTGAAATTGATTAAACAACTCCAACTGTTGAAGATACATGGCTTTAATAAATAACAATGTGGACCAGTAAACCTGAGTTGAATTGGGTATTATTTGTATTGCCAAAGTATTGATAGCTTGAGCACAGTTTTGAAGAAGAGCATTGTTGGACATGATTCCTAGGATTGTGTTTATTTATTTTATTTATTTATTTTATTTGATTTATATCCCGCCTCTCTTCACCCAGCTGGGGAACTCGAGGCGGCAAGTTACAGCTCAAAAAGTGTAGTGCTATAGAGATATTTTTTACTTAATGCAGAAAGTTCTTGAAGATGGCATGAGATGATGATTATCAAGGTTTTGCAGCCAAAGAAAAGAAATCGCCCAGCCCAGTGGTGGTATTCAATTTTTTTTTACTACCGGTTCTGTGGGCGTGGCTTGGTGGGTATGGCTATGCTGTCAGACAATCAAAATTATTGATACCATTCTCCAGAACCAGTTGGAACTGGCTGAACACTACCTCTGTCCCAGCCTGACTATGAGACACAACTGTCATTAATCTATATGAGCTCTTCCTTAACTCTAAAATTAGGAAATAGGTGGAGTTACAAATGGAACAATGAACACATAAATTAAGCTCACTTCAAAAAATGTAAATATGTTTAGAAGTACTTTAGACTAAAATTGTAAGCACATCTTGCAAATTTAAAAGGCAAATGGCTTAGCTGCGTTATCTGCTCTTGGGACAAGGGAGGAATTCACAATGGAATGCTGTGCAATTAGTTTGCTTGCCACATGAGGCTAAAAATTGAAACTGTTCATGTTTCTCACTTTAATATACTTCTTAATTAAAAAAAGGAGGGGGGCTGAAGTAGTATTTTGCATTGCATATCTATTAAATCATAAGAACTCACAGGCATCTGCAGTCATCCAGTCCTTGGCACTAATCTGTCTTTGTATCATTAACCTTCAACTTCAGCATTATACTGGACCTTACACTTAATAGTTTTTCACTATGATATTATACATAGCGGTTTCCAGGATCCATTTTTGTGCACAGTTTCCTAGTTTTTATTTCCTAGCTTTGAGCATTGTTGTCTTGGAACATGGGCTCAAGCTTTGCTTCCAAAAATCTATTAAGTGATTTATTCTTGGCTTGGTCTTAATCTCAAATGTTTTTGATGGCAGTGGTTTTTTTCAGGTAGGTGGCTCTCATCACTTCTTCCGCTTAGGATCTGTACAGTAACTTGCTGTTTCTGGCAAACTACAGATCTTTCCATCTGTCACACCATTCTGTTCTAAAATACAAGGGACTATGGTTTAATATATTTGATGCCTTGCTTTCTCTGAAGGAGGTTTTAGTTTTGTTACTTACAGATTTATTGTCATTATTAATGCAAATGTTTGTTTATATTGGAACTTTTTGCTAGCTAATGCTGTTAATTGCTTTTGTTCAATACTTCACCTTTGCGAGGCAAGATGGATGACCCTGATATTTAACTCATATTTCTTGTGTTGAACCTTTTTGATAGCTATTGAAGAAAGGGAAAAGGGGGTTAATTATGATCAGTTCAAAACAATCACAACACATTAATGATATTTGAAAAAAGAAAATAATAACTTTTATGGAGAAATGTAAATACATTCTGTAATATTTTTAGCACACTTCCCTGAGAGTGCTTTGTGCATTGCGAGTCATACAAATAATGTAAAGATTATTAAAATAGGTTTAAATTGTACAGGGCAAAACCAAATCGCACCTTTAACCACATCTACATGCTACAGTCAACACAAAGCTTTCTTACAATGACATAATAATAATTTGCGACACTGTTCCTCAGCTGCACCTTGTGTAATGGTTTCTTTGCAATGAAAGGGGTTGCTGCTGTGCTCACCCACACATTTCGTTCTTTGTACAACCAAGGATTAGTTGAAACAGAAATCAAGCAAGCAGAGATTTTTCTTTCCCCTCCATGATATACATAGCCCCCAGGAGGGGGAAAAAACTTGCTCTCAAACTCTCAGGTCCAATTGTTCTGTGATCAACTTGCAGCCTTCAGGGACTGAAACTTAGCTACAAAGACAATGATTTTCAGGAAATGGACAAGAAAGAGCATGAACAGACATTTCTATTCCACCTAGAAGATGGGCATGAAAAGGATCGCCTTCCCATGCCACAGGCCCTCCAGATTGATATTCAGTGGTAAATTGTTTTTGAAGATATAGGTGCAATTAATTCTTAATGAATTTGACTGCCCTTCTTCAGTCATGCTGCCCATCCTAGTCTGCTTTTTCTATTCTATAGCCGTCTAAGTATGTATTCTTGCTTTTTGCAGGCTGCATCTGTGCTCCATTGAAGCAAGCAAATATACAAGTGAGAATGAAATATTTTCTGAAGACAGTAAAAATAAACTAAATAGAATACACGTAGCTCAGGGTTGTACAATGGAGTCCTTGATGCTCTCAAGCTAAGAGAGCACCAATAAGTCCATAAAACATACAAGCAAAGCTTAAAGGATTGGTGAGCAGTGAGGTGGAAGGTGATGAAACGGTGCTTGTTTTCACTAGCACTCTCTGTTTTTCAGATTAAATGCTCCACTGTGAGTTTTCACATCCTTTGGTGAAATACAGCAGTGAACATACAGCCCACATCATACTTCATATACACATGCATACATTTTGACAGTGTGTAGTAGCTATTATTCACTCTCCAAATACAGCATTTTAAATATATTTTCCTATTGAATTAATTTTGCATGAGAACCTTGTGATGTTTTTTTGATTTGTAATTCTAATTTTCCTTTGTAGATAGCTATTTATTTATACCTTTAATTGACAGTCATATTCTTAGAATTAAACATAACATTTTAAAGAGGTGTGCTCTTTCTCCTGTGTCCACAGTATGACTTAGCCACCTGACCTGTGGCAGTGTTATAAAAAGGCACAAGATGGACAGTTTTCTTCCGTTTTTCACTTGATTTTAGAAGGGAATGACAATTTTCAACATTGGCCATTTTGCTACCCCTGAACTAGCCCTGAGTACTTCAGGGCCACAAATCAGAGACGAGAGGCTGCATGTCTTCCATCTAGTGTGAGTTGCCTAACTTTGCTTTAGGAGATTCTGAATTCCATGTAGTTCTTGGTGCTCGATTGCACAATGGTATGTGGGGATGATTTTGGGAGACAGGAAGAAGAGTTGCACAACCATCATGAAGAAGGTATCTCAGCCCACATGTGGAAAAAAGGACTGGGAAGCCTTTCAGAGGGGACTCTCCCTGGTTTTCTAAAAAGTAAAAGTAAAGGAGGAGAGAAATACTTTCTGACTTGCAAGATTCTGTTATTGTAACCTTGCAACAAGGGTAGTGTTTGTTCTTTTTTTATTTTCTGGATTATCTGAAAGAGTTGACGAATTGTTTGCTGCCTTTATTTCATTCCCCAACTAGATAACATCATCAGTAGGAATGATCCTGGGGTTTGCTGTCGGTTTATATGTATGGTAGTAGCTAGCCCTGTCAGTTTTGGTAGGGAAGTGGTTTCCTCCTTGGTGGTTTCTTGATTAAAGTATTATTTTATGCCTCGTTATTTGTCTGGTGTTCATCCCTGCTTATCTGATTGCTGACAGCTAGAGTAGGACTACTCTAGTCTTTTTTGTTTTCTTAGGTTTTTCTACTGTATCTTTTTGAATCTATAAATTTGGCTTATCTCTATGTCTCTTTGGATAGCTGATTTGTTTCAATGCCAGCCTTCCAGGAATTCCCTAGCATTTTGGGATTTGGCTTGGTCTAAAATGCTAATAGTTTTACCATTTAAATCTGTCTATGTGTTGTGAGATTAAGGAGTTTTTGTCATGATAAACCACATGAGTAATAAAATGTTTGCAAACAAATAACCAAGCTCAGAGAGCACAAAGAACTCCACAATTCAATATGAGCTACAGATACTTTCTTCTAACGAATTCTGAGAATTATGCAAACTTAGAAAAAAACAGCACATTGCTGATCTTCCATGGCATTATAAACATTAACCAGGGTTTTCTGCCACCATATTTCTAACAAAAAGAAGGTTAACAGAAGAGAAAAATAGGTTTCTGCCAGTGAAAATCATCTACACATCTTTCGGTTTGGATCAAATTGTATTTGCCTATTGAACACTTTTTTGCTTGCAGGCCTTCCGGTCACCTTCCAAATCTGTTCATGGACCTTGCAATAAATTATGGAGTGGCCCAGGAAGCAAAGACAGGCCCATCTCATTTTAGGAACTGAAGTCTCCTATCCATCTTAGCTCTAAGCCAGTAATAGCTGTTTATAATGCATACACATGTAAAGTGCTACTTCCTAAAGCTGACATTTTAGCTTGAAAAAAATATTTGTTTCTATTGCTAATAGTCTTGGCAACACTGTATTTTCTTTGCATAAAAAAAATAGGCCTCTGAAAAGACTAAATAACTACCACACTTTAAAAATACTTTTGTTGTGTTATTGGAAGGGTTATTTTGTTCATTTGTTTTTGTTTTTTGACATCTCATTTCTAGCTCTCCTTCTTGTTGCAAGCTGAAACTTGTTGAACTATGTTCGGAAGAGGATGCACAGGCTTGAACCTCATAGGAAAATGAAAACAACATATAGACGTTTTGATATTTCACCAACTAGAACCAAACTACCGTATATACGCGAGGATAGACAAGTTTTTCAGCATCCAAAATCAGTCAGAGCTAACATTTTTTAAAAACCTTTTTGGGCCCTCCCAGCTGCTGCTAGGATATATTTACCTATATTTGCTGTGTTTTCAGAACAGTTGATGATCGGGTCTGCCCTCATCAGCTGTCCCCCCCGCCACAGAGGCTTCTGTTAGAAAAAAAACTTCCTACAGGTAGATATACCCTAGGGGTGGGTGGGAGGCCAAAATGTTTTTAAATTATTTTTATTTTTCGAGAAATCGACCCCATTCCTGCCCTTGAGCTGAGTAAATTCAAAGGATAAGATTATATATCTGTGCTATATTTGAGAATATGGTAGATGTGGCCCAGTTTCCAAGATTTCTATTTAGAAGCATTGGGAGGGGTGGGGTGGGGAGTTCAGATGTTTTAGCTAAAAGTCTAATGTTCCTTTGCAAGTGATTCTGCTGGGAAAGGTTGATGTTTGGAGGTTACAAGGTTGCTTGCCTATTCTAAAGGTGAAGAAAAGTGCAACAGTAAAGGTTGGACTGGAACTGAAAAGGTTGGACAAAACACCTTGGAACTGTTTATGTGCAGAGTATTTCCAGGTAAAGTTAGGAAAAAATTCTCTTCTGAATATCTGGAGACCTGATGCCATGTATGAGAACTGGGATCTGAGCATATGAGGCATTTTGCTTTGTGTATGCTCTCAATGTACATACGATGAAAAATAAAATAAAATACATTCATCAAGAATCATCAAGAATCATAAGATACAATAGTGATAGTCATAGGTTACTAATAAGCAATACTAATAAGCAATGAAATCTAATACTCAAACACTAATAAATTGTAAAGATACAATCAATGCGGTATAGTCATAAGTGAGAAGAGATAGGAACTAGGAAGTAAGAAGAATAATAGTAATGGAGACTTAGTAATAATTTGACAGTATTATGGAAATTATGCAGAGTGGTAAATCATTTTTATTTGTTTGACCAATCTGATTACAGAAGCATCTATAATTCCCTTAAAGAAACAAAATAAAAATCTGCATTTCCCATCAATTTTATAAATATTCTACAGGTGAAATAGGATGATTTTAACTGTTCTGGAATCTCACCCTAGGTTTATACTCGAGTTAATACGTTTTTCCAGTTTTTGTAGGTAAAATTAGGTACTTCGGCTTATATTTGGGTCGGTTTATACTAGAGTATATACAGTAATTCTGAAACAATGGTGCAGCCATTCTGTTTGAGTAAGCCTGATCAGTTGTATTAGTTTTAAAATTATGGAATATAGGTACCCCATGTTTATAAACAGTAGACTGTGTACTGTATGTGTGTGTCTATTCACAAAAGTATGTATATACAAGGCAAATATATTCTCTAGAATGTATAGAACTAAATATATTTTGAAATATTCCAAAATGTATATATTCTGAATTAAAACAATCTTTCTCTCACTACCTCTCTCTTTCTAAATCTCTCTTGTTCTTTTGGTCTAATTAGTTCTTGTTTGAAATCCAAAAGTGTTATAATTCTATTAAAACATATTTTAAAATGCAACATATGCAGACTTCCACTCTGGAAAACTTACTGGGTGGGGGAGATAAGAGAAACATAGACAGAGACAGCTGTGATCCGTTCGTTCAGTTTTCAGGCAGCAAAAAGCCCTACAGTAAAATTTGGGTTAAAAATTCAAGCATCTTAGAGTGGCAGCAGGTTTGAAGCAGGCTTTAAATAAAGTGTTGGAGAGCTGAATAAATTACTGAAAACCATAATTCACTTGGCAGTAACTTACAATATGCACAAAGTGGGCCTGAAGAAAGACAGAAGAGGGGAGATGGGTCAAAAGAGTAAATACTTCTCCTACCTCCTGAAATGGATAACTCTGGAGGCCAAGTGTGTGTGTGTAGGAATAATGGGGAGTGAGAAAGTTAGAGGTGGTCCTAGAAGAAATGTTAGAAGGTTTTGAAGAGTTAGCATTATACATTAAAGTAAATTTCCTTTCCTTTCAGAAACGAAATTAAGAGGGGTCCTCTGTGCTCTCTGAGCTTGGTTGTTTTCTTGCAGATGTTTCATTACCCAAACTAGGTAGCATCATCATTGTTTCTTTCTGCAAGAAAACAACCAAGCTCAGAGAGTACCAACAACCACCTCCCACCACATTTCAGCTACAAAGATTGTGCTTTGTAGGAAATTAAGAAGATCTCCTTTCCGCCCTTCCCATGCACACCTCCAACCCCGCCCAAATCTGGAAAAGATTTGAGAGTATAGTAGAAGCTAACTGCCTCAGACAAGTGACCACTTCTTACTCCATATCATTTTAAAGTGATCGACTCAACCTCTGTTTGCAAAATGTTAGAGCTACCTCAAAAACAGAAACATAGATCTCATGGATGTGTTGTGTTGTGTATGAAGAAACCATTCCCCAGTCTTTTCAGACCTGGGGTGTATTGCAAATGAAAGTGGAAGGGAAGGGAGTGGGAAATTGCTACCAGTTGGTTTTTCGAACATGCAATACGCATGGCTCATTAAGTAATTTCATGGGCATCCAGAGGACCTTTTCATTCATTTCTCCTCTTAACAAGGACCATTCATTTATACAGAAAGACCTTAAACAAGAATGGTTTCTGAAGGTATCAATGTCCCATGGTTCATTTTTTAAAAAATATATAGATATGCTCCTTTCTCTCTCATTCATTTCTGCTGACTTTGAAGCATCCTGTTGGTGGCACTCTTACTATAGTTATTGCTATTATCACTACTCTATCAGGATTCCAGAATTTCTACTGCATTTGAGATTAGTTCCAAATCACAACTGTACTCCCTTTTATATACCTCTGGATACATTCTGAGAACATTTTTTTTTTCACCAAAAGAAAACAAGAACATTTTTTTACTGGTAATCCTTGACTTGTAACTAGTTGCTTAGTGATCAATCAAACTTATGATGCATTCCCAAAACCCACTTATGATCCATTTTCAAAATTGCAATGGCTACACATCCTTTAATCATGGGATTTTGGATGCTTGGCAAGCAGCTCATCTTAATTGCCATTTGCAGCATCCCATAATCATACAACCATGTTTTGCAAAAAGAATTGCTGGTTTCCAGCACTTACTTTAGGTTTCCAGGGAAAAAAAAGCCTACTGGGGATAATTGATTGCTTCGTGATAATACGTGCCTGTTATAGAGCCCAGGAGAATGAGTTGCTGCCTAATTTGCAGAATTTGCAGCCTAATAGATATATTGTATATATTACATACATTCCTAGCTCACTATTCCCTTTTGGGGTGAAAAATGTATGAAAGACGGAAATAAAAAAGGACAAAAAAGTAAGCAAAAGAAATTAGAGAAAAGAGACATGGGGGGGGAACTATAGTAAGATCTAGATTACTCCACACTCTTTGTTATAATTCTCTATACCATTCTGTCATTACAAATCATCCTTATTTCTACTACATCTGGACATCATTTTATTTATTTATTTATTTGTTTGTTTGCTTGCTTGCTTGCTTGTTTATTA
>JANHGC010005609.1:55640-73140 GCA_027560395.1 Boaedon fuliginosus | reverse complement strand
ACTAGGAATCCATGCGCTTGTGCGTGCACACACACACAGACACACACACACGAAAGCCATTTTCTGTTGATTTGCTTAGGGTGTGAAATTCCTTGCCTTGGCAAGACCTCTTCCAGCTTACTGGAAAAAACGCAATATTTGTCTCCTTTTTCCTGAAATTGAGAAAAACAGGGAGATGTTCCAGAAAGATTATATTCGGTCCATCTATGTAGTCCGAGTACGGCCTTGCAGATCTATTGGATTATATAGTACTACTTTTATTAAGTGGAAGATGTGAAGTTAGGATTTGTTACTGCAGAGGAAAACAGGCAGTGAACTGCTTTATTAGTGAAATGGCTATAAATTAATCTATTGCTGTTAAGATAAATAATAAAACCCAACTATTTAAGTTTGATAAAATCATGGTTCCCGCTTCTGAAATCTCATTACTTTATCTGTGATCTTTTTTTAATTAAAGAGGCTTCACTAATCCACAGTTCATAATAATTTATAAGCTGGTGTACTCCTTATACATGATAAATGTTTATATGTGTAGTTGATGATCTTTTATTTACATGGTACTGTAGTAGGTTTTTTTTAGTATTTTCTTTATTTTTTATATGTATCTTGGAATTATGTTAATAGAGCTACCAGATAGTGTAAAAAGATAAATTGATTAATAAAGAAAGAAAGGATGGAAGGAAGGAAAGAGAGAGAGAGAGAGAGAGAGAGAGAGAGAGAGAGAGAGAGAGAGAAAGAAAGAAAAAAAGAAAGAAAGAAAGAAAGAAAGAAAGAAAGAAATTCTTCTGTTTAAAAAGGTGAAATTGTTAGATGACTGAATGTAAAAATCCTTCAACCAATTTTTTAAAAAAGCTTTTTTAGAATTAAAATAATTAGGTATTTACAACAACTGCAGAGGGAAAGCATTGCAAAGCACATATTGTACATCTGCAAGTAATATTTTTCTAAGATGGCACCTATTGTGAAGCCCTATTTAAAAAAAAAAAACTTTTTTCTTCAGAATTATGGAGATTGTTCTTCTGTGCTTGGAGTGCAACACTGTGAAACTCAGTGGGATTTACCTCTAAATAATAATGTCGAGGTTTGTTGCACTAATGAGTTACTTAATCAGTGGATTTAAAATTAGATTCCTCAACTATATATGGGAAATTGTCCCGAAGGAGTTTGCAGTTAGGTTCGTTTGGCTTGGTTAAAAAAAGAGTTCTCACTATGATTTGTCTGGGAGAGAGAGGAAAAAGGAGATTATATTTGGTAGTGATAATAATAAAAATAATGATAATACTTTCAAACAGACAGGCATAACACCCCACACTTAACAATTGTGAATAAGAAATATTTAAAAAGTTTGGGTAGTAGATGTGTCAGCACCTGGAGACAACAGAAGAGACAAGTACAGACTGGAGAAAATCACAAAATACGAACACCTGTAAATAGAAGTAGAAAGACTGAGGCAAAAGAAAGCAAAGGTGGTACGCATAGTCATAGGCCCCTGAATAGAATCCCAAAACAACTAGAGTACCACTGGAACACCATCGGCATTGACAAAATCACCATCAGTCAATTTCAAAAAAAGGCTTTACTCAGGACAACAATATCTCTAAACACCATCTGCCTGTCCCAGGTCGAGGGGAAGACTTGAAAGGCGGACAAAAATACCAAATCCAGTCTGAACATCTGGGTGACTGGAGTGAAATAGATAATAAGCATGTCCAGAATGATGGCACGTAATCATAATCCACAACTGAAAAAGAGTGTACTTTTAAACAAAAGCCAAACTATAAATTTATCGTAAGGACTAATAAACTCAGGAGGTGCAATAGTGCCCTGACATGTCCACTGCTATTTCTCCCCAGAAATTTAATTTAGTTTATTATACTTATAGGCCCCCTTGGGACTCCGAGTGGCTTACAGCATGTATAAAAACATTATATAAAAATTAAAACAATTTTAAAGCCTTAATT
Source organism: Boaedon fuliginosus (assembly GCA_027560395.1). NCBI lineage: Eukaryota > Metazoa > Chordata > Lepidosauria > Squamata > Lamprophiidae > Boaedon > Boaedon fuliginosus. Next base: position 71,179 of record JANHGC010005609.1, on the reverse strand, counting down.
TAATACAAATCCCTCAGAACAATTCTGATGAGAGTGTATTGTTTCAAGGGAATTTCTCGTGAAATGGGCAGGAATGACTGAGGGTCTGATGCTGCAGTACATGTATGGGTGGGAGATCCTGCAAACAAGTATGCCAAGATTTGGGCTCCCCTCACCCCCGGGTTTCGGAGAGCTTTTCCAATCTTTTTAATTTAAGCTATCTAAAACCTCTTATAGAGATTGCAACCCATTTTTCCTATTTCCTGCCTAAAAATGACTGCAGTCCCACTGCTGACTTGGCACAATTCTGATCAGAGGGGCCTTGCAGGCTTGCAGGCTGCAGATTGCCCACCCCTCCAAAAAAGAAAAATGGCAGTTGCCAGGATGAACACCTGCTCTCTGTGCACTCGTCCACCTTTTCCTGCTGCCACTGAAGGTTGGCATATGGACTCCTTCAGCTCTATTGCAGCCAAATAGGGGTGGTGAGTTTAGAAGGGAGCGAGCATCACAGCGACACTGAGGAAATTTAGCAAGAGGCGATTGTCCTAGTGTGGAAATAAAAGATAGGGAAATTTTGCTCATGTGCTCATTTTTTTAATTCTGTGTATAATGCTGCTTGTCTACAATTAATGTACAAAGGACAGTAGGGAGTGATGTCCTGCATGAAATCCTTTATACAGATAATCCTCGATTTACAACCATTTATTTAGTGATTGTTCGAAATTACAATGATACTGAAAAAAGTGACTTATGACTGTTTTCCACTTTTACAATTCTGTGTATAATGCTGCTTGTGTACAATTAATGTACAAATGACAGTAGGAAGTGATGTCCTGCCTCAAAGCCTTTATACAGATAATCCTCGATTTACAACCATTTATTTAGTGATTGTTCAAAATTACAGCGATACTGAAAAAAGTGACTTATGACTGTTTTTCACTTTTACAACCGTCGCAGCATTCTCAGGGTCACATGATCAAAATTCAGGCATTTGGCAACTGGTTGATATTTATGGCAATTGGATTGTCTCTGGGTCATGTGATCATCATTTGTAACCTTACCAACCAGCTTCCAACAAGCAGAGTCAATGAGGGAAGCCAGATTTGCTTAACGACCACATGGTTCAATTAACAACTGCTTTCATTTGCTTAACAACCTTGGCAAAAAGGTTGTAATATGGGGCAAAACTCAGTTAACAACTTCCTTGCTTAAGAAGAGAAATTTTGGGCTCAATTGTGGTCGTACGTTGAGGACTGCCTGCAGCTAAAAAAAAAAAGGCTGCTGCTTAAAGAGCATCATCACCATAAAACCAACAAGCCAAATATCTGTCAACTCCAGCACAATAAAAGAATTAGTTTTTCCCAAACAGGTTTACGAAACTCGTGCCTTCCAAATACATACAGGTAGTCCTTGATTTATGATCATAATTGGACCTGCAGTTTCCATTGGTAAACAAAGTGGTTCTTAAATGAGTCGTCCTAGATTTTACAATCTTTTTTTTGCCAAGGTTGAATCACATAATCCTTAAGTAAATTCAGCTTCTCCTATTGACTTTGCTTGCCAGGAGCCAGGTAGGAAAGCTGCAAACGGAGTTCATATGAGTTTGGGATGCTGCACTGGTCGTAAATGCGAGGACCACTTGTAAGTCAATTTTCCAGTGCCACTGTAACTTTGAACAGTCGCTAAACAACTGGTTGTAAGTAGAGGACTACATGTCCTTCAACCTCAATATCTTTCAGATATGTGGATTTCAACTCCCAGAATTCCCCAGCCGGACCTGATGTCCACATATTTTACAATTAGCAAGGTCCAGACTGATTTTTTTTTTATATAGACATGTAGAGACTTTAGGTTGTTAAGAGTGACCCTGCGGATAAGGATCTGTTATGATAACCATAGTTTTTATTACCGTAGGAATGGTGCGGAAGGAACATTGAACTTCTTGAATTTATGTATTTGCTGCATTAACATCCCACGTTTGTTCATTCAGCATAGACTTGGGGTCTTGCTTTGTTCCGCTGTTGAAATAACTTGCCCAATGTCACCTAGTGTTCTCCATGATTAAGGGGAAACAAATTAAAACTCAACCTTTCCAGGAAATGCAAACTTAAGTACTTTATGAAACAGTCTTGTATTAACAAATCGGTGTTTAAATTAGCACCCCGTTTAAGACATAGATGATAAACTTAGTAATGGACATCATTTCTGAGAGTACGCACACAAAGAAGCTGGCAGCTTAGCAGAGACTACTATCCTTGTAATACTGCAGACAGTGAAGGATTAAGAGGGTCTTAATGAATAAATTGAACATCTGTGTTGTCCAATGCTTCTTGCTGTATCAATCTAATGAGGACAGGATGATTATTTCAAACAGCAGGGACACCGTAGCAAGATGTTGGTGGTAGAAAAGATCCGTCTTCTTTGTAACTGGTGGAATATTTATAGAGACTGGCTACTTTTGGAGTTGTATGTTTGTGAGATTATGATTATATATATATACAGCGTGTGTGTTTGTGAGTGTGTATGCTTCTCATTTGAGCAAGAGAGCTGAAATTTGGCACGGGCATGGTTTAAAACAAGCTGCTTATTAGACAGACTCTAAAATGGAACATTTATTCATGTGATTTTCTTGAAGCGGGTGATATGAAATATGTTTTGGATTAAGAGTTCCTTTTGCTAGTTAGAAAAGTGGAATTTGCTGCATACAGCCAGGAAACCTATTTAGATTAATTCTCATGTCAGAAACAAAAATGTGAATGTCAATCATTGGAAGCACTGATCCTGCAGATACAATGAAAATAATATTTTAATATATCACGATCTATCTCTCTCACCTGCCCTTGGCTTTTATAATGTATGATCAAGAAGGTTTATCAGGAACTTACCAGCCGCCTACCCTGTTAATCCCCAGGATCTATCTGGCAATCATAATTTGCAAAGGTAGCATTAATCCCAGGCACTGTGCCGAAAATTATTTTTACAGGCCTTCTGGATAGTTTGTCTTGCTACTCCTGTGTAATTGATTGCGGGGCGGGAGGGGAGAGACAGAATGATTTTACTTTCTTCTGTCTCCTTTTATTCCAATTTTGAATCTGAAGTTCAAACCAGGACTTTTTAGTTCCTTTATCTTGTTTCCTTAATGTCCCTTTCCCACAAGCATGTTCAGATTAATTCATTTCATATATTTTTATTTATTCATTTATTAGACTTGTATGCTGCCTTACTTCCGAACGAAAAGCCAGTAAAACATTATCCAATAAATAACAATAATAATAGCATGCAATGAACCGTAATAATGTATAATTAAAAGATGGGAAGGAAGAGAGCAAGATGCACATCGGGGGAGCTGGGGTGGGGGAGTCTTCTCTTAATCTAATAGCCACCCCCAGAGTGATAGACTCCTGATGGGATGCAGGAGGTAATAATAAAAATAATAATTTATTAAATTTATATGCCACTCTTCTCTCAGTGACTCAGGACAACTCACAACCATCAAACAAAGGAATTATAATGAAATCAATATAACGTAAAAGATGAAGATAAAATGTTTAGAAAATTCCATGTGCCCTTCTGTGCAGCTGTGCTGTACAGCATAGTATGGAAGTGATACAGAGGAATTAATGGTAGATTTATATATTTGTGTGTGTGTGTGTGTGTGTGTGCGCATTACTCTTTCACGGTACCCTGCAACACATGCTAATAATACATATGTCAGCATGGAGGGTTCATGCCCAATGCATGTGATCTTGCTGTCCTCTTACTCATTTGTGGGCATCAGAAATAATAAATGTGTGATTTTAAGGAGATTTTAGGAGATTTTAACACCTCTAATCAAAGCATGTATCCTGATCCTTAAATTGAAAATCTTCGATTCCTGGCTTACGGTATACTCTTTTGCACCAACCCCAAAACTAGGCTGTGTGTGATGGCTGATTTCCATTGTGAAAAATTTTCTGAAAATCAAGTTGGTGAAAAAGTTGTTTGGAAGAGAGAGAAAAAAAAAACTTTTGCAAATCGCAGCAAGAGAAAGGAGGGGAAGCTATTTTGTGAGCCTGAGCAAAAATGTGCCTGTTGTGTGCCCTGAAGTACAACAGGGAAGTTTCCTAGCCTATTTTCCTCTCTTGTCTCATCCATTCCTGCTGGCTTTTCAGTTTCTCTTTGAGCTCTAGACAACTCACTCCAATTTCACAGACACTTCTGGGAGGTGTGCTTTCCTCCTTTGCCAAAGATAGTGGCTCCGTGCTAAATTTAAAAATAAAAAAGGATAAGGAGGGAAGATCCGCCACCCCTGCCCTGGCACCCTTTCCTCTCTTTGGCTGCTATGCCGCTTTTCTGCAGGACAGCTGGAGAAATTCACGGCACTTTTTCAAAAAGATGGCTGCCAAGAGGGGAAGGAGGGAAAATAAACTTTTTAAAGCAAGAGAGGCGGCACATATAATTGTGCTTTTCTGCTTTCAAAATGGCCGCCGGGGAATGGAAGTGTGCGTGGAGAGGGGAAATTGGAGAAAAGGAGCAGGCGGGGAAAGTTGGGGGCCTGGAGAGAATTTATTTAAAAAACAAAACAAAACCAGCTTGCAAGAGCCAAAATTCCACTTAAGTAAACAGCCTGTGAACTGCATGTTCTTTTCTTTTCTGGTGCATTCTGTTGCAAACTTTGCGTTTTTCTTCCCGTCTCATTTCTCTCTCTCTCCCCCCTCCCCTTTCTTCTCTGTTTCTGTTTAAAAACAGTTATTGATTTCCAACTTGCCGTGGACACAAAAAGATTCCATTGCAAAATTTGTGTGTGTTGTGGGGGGAAAGAAAAACAGAGAATATTATGAATTTATTGCTTTAAAAATGCTTTTGATGACTTCAAGTGGATGCCTTATTTATTGGTTTGCTTATTTTTGTCAGGATCAATGGAAAACCAAGTTTTTTTTTTTTTGGAGAAAAAAGTTTCCTCAAGTTGTGGGGGAAATTATGTGGGGGAGTAGCAGAGGATGGGTTTTTTTCTCCCCAGCCTTGATATAACAAGAATATAATTTTTTTTAAACTGTGCATATGTATTGGTGGGAGCAATAAATATCTGAAGGAACATTTTCAGTGAGTTTTTGTTTTTCCTGCAAGCCTCGAGGCTCCCTTATACTCCTTCCAGCACTGGGAATCTTAACTCGGCACAAAATGGCCGCATTGGGGAAAGACTGGCATGTGGGGGGCACACAAAATGGCCGCGCCTGCTTTAGTGACATGCACTGGGGAGGTGCTGCCTGAAATTCTTCCCTAAGATCATCCTCATTCGGTGGGGTTTTAATGATCATCCCCCCCCCAAATGAAATGAAGGATGAATTTCTACAGCACGGACCTCTCCTCTTTTGCGTGATGGGGCAGAGTCCGACCGAAAGCCAGCTCCTAGAGCTTAGCGAAAGTTTCTTTGCAGCACGGCAGAAAAGTGTGCTTCCAAATTCCTCTTTTGGAACCATGTGCGAGAGGGGGAATGTGGAAATGCCGCCAGGCTGATTGGCAAGGCTGCAGCTTCTTGTTTTGACTGGGGTGACTCTCGGTTTGGAAGATCGGGCAGAGGCAGCCGAGTGAAATGCCAACGGCCGAGCTGGCAGCAGGGAGAGGGAGCAATGGCCGTGCGAAGGACAGGAGGGAGCGTGTGTGTGTGTGTGTGTGTGTGAGATAGAGAAAGATGGCAGGGGGAAAGTATTTGGCATGGAGATACCTGGCTTGGACCCAGTTTCTGCAGCCAAGTATCGGCTCGGATAAAGGAAAATAGTGGGCCAGACTTTAAAGGACGGGTGAGAACAGCCGCCATTGCTAAGCTAGGCCTTTTTTGGCTGGCTGAGAAACCTGGGACTCCTTCGCCTCAACAACATTTTTGAACCACCTGTTTTATTTTTTATTTTTTATTTATTAAAAAACAAAAGAAATGCACCAAAGGATTTTGCAGGGGGAAGCTGACACGAGACATATTTGGCAAGTCCAGGAGTGGATTTTGTGTTTTCATACACAATGGTGTGTGCATCAGTGGCTAGGCGAGGAATTAATTCCTGCAAGTAGTATAAGACAAAATGACTTTTCAGTTGATGAGGCAATGCAAATAATTTTTTTAAATTAGATCCAGCTAATACAGAATTGCTCTCTAGTAATCTACTTTCCTCCTTTTTGATCTTCCTTCTTTAAATTCCTAGACCTGCCTGTTTGCCAATAACTGTAAGCAGCTTGCAATTAAAGCAAAAGGACAGTACAGTAATACATTAAAATTGCAGATAAACATGGTCATTTTGTCCTTTCAAGTAGAAAGGATTTTTTTGGTGTATCTCATTTCTCATTGCATTAAACTTTTAAACTAAGCCATCTAGAGAGAGTCTTAAACCAGGACATTTTTTTTTTAAAAAAGGACTAGCTGAAAGAATAAAATCTGAAAATGAAAGTGCCATCCTAGACCTTGAAAGGTGGAGAGCCTTGACAGGCCAGTTGCAACAAAATGACCTGAACTACTTAAATCAGAATTTAGCACAGAAAAGAAAAATATTAGTGTTGTTTTGGTCTCAAAGTCAATGGAAAAGAGTTGCAATTCAACAGAAAAGATGAAGAACTCTCTGGCCTTAAACGTTGAAAACTGAGAGTCACCATGGTTCCCTGCCATTTTTACATAGACTACATTGAGAAACTATAATCCCCTAAAACAAATGTTACTCTCCAAAATTCTCTTTAAAAACAGCATTATTTGCCTATCTGGCAAATAGCAAATGATACTGTAGATGCGTGTGTTTTTCCATATCTTCCAGTCTTAGCCATCATTTTTTTTTAAAAAGCAATTCATGGTGCTTCTTTTTATTCTAGAGTCTAGACCTAAGCAGACCCCATTAACTTTCTAAGACGCATTTATACCCCCATCCACCCCTATCATATCAAATTCTGCATCAGGAATGCCAAGAGATCAGGTTGATTGATACCAGAGTCCTAAGCCAAAGATTTGAAGCACAGAATCTCCTCCTCTGCACATATTGCCTCCTGCCCATGACTTATCCATGACAGGTAGTCTGGCAAGGTAGTGCCCCATGTTTTCAATATTAATGCATACATTCTTACCCAAGTAAAATTGTAAAATTGGAAGGACCGTCTCATCCTACTGGGATTGGCTCGTCTTACCTGTGTTGGCAGAGGAGACTTACTTCAGTCCCGTCAACCTGAGCCGGCAAGGTCCAGGAGAAGGGCCTTGTCTGCCATCGCACCTGCCCCCTGGAACATTCCTCCCCCCTTCCAAATTAGGTTGGCCCCAACCCTCCCAACTTTCAGTAAGAGCCTAAAGACTTGGTTGGCTGTGCCAGTTGGCTTAGGGCACCATTGGGGAAGCATTACAATAGAGGTGGTTAACAACAGATCCCAAGTCTCATCCCCCCCATCCTGCTGCTGCTGTCCCAATTTTTTAATAGGACCGCAGTGTTTGGCTTTTGGATTAACATATCTCTGTTTTCAGCTTATGTAGTTTTTATATTTTATGATTGTAAGCTGGCCCAGAGTTACCTTGAGGTAAGATGGGCAGCTTATAAAATAAATGAACAAATAAACGAATAAATATAGATTATCTGCTGAAGAATGTAGGGGTGGTATGAGAATCATGACACTGGTCAACATTTTAATTCCCTGCAGGGCTGCTGAGATCCTGTCACGTCATTGCTAACTGTAGTAACATGCCAACCACATGGGTAGGAAGAGTTCAGAAATGGGTGTCAGTGGGTTCTGCTCGGCCCCTGCAGCTGCGCAAGAAAACTGAATGCCCTTGCTCGGCCGGCTGGCAACCAGTTTGGATAAAAATTTCTGAAGTATTGCTAACAGCAAAGGAATGCTTCATGTGTTATTCATGTAAATAGGGAAATTGGGGTGTAAGGGACCTCCATTCTGTGCTGAACATATGGTAATTTAGGAAACTGGGAGGCTCCTTTGAATAATACTATTCCAAATGCTTAAATCACTATGGGAAGCATTTTCCAAATCATGATATAGGTGGTTCTCGACTTAACGACCATAATTGAGCCCAAAATTTCTGCTGTTAAGTGAGTTTTGCCCCATTTCTTGCCGCAGATGTTAAATGAATCACTGCAGGTGTTAAGTTAGTAACATGGCTGTTAAGTGACTCTGGCTTTATCATTGACTTACCTTGTCAGAAGGTCGCAAAAGTGATCAGGTAACCCCAGGACACTGTAATCGTCATAAATATGAGTCAGTTGCCAAGCATCTGTATTTTGGTCACATGACTACAGTGGTTGTAAGTGTGAAAAATGGTCATACGTCACTTATTTTCAGTGTCATTATAACTTTAAACAATCACTAAATGAATTGTTTTAAGTTGATGACTATCTGTATATTGCTACAATACACGTTTTTCACTAATTTCTCCTGCCCTAATTTTTGGATGTTGTCCTTCTTTGTTTTACTTATTTTATCCAAGCTCATTATTTACGATCTTGATTTTAGCATTTGGCCATCTCTTGCTTGCTTGGTTGTTTAGTGCTTCTTTTAAGATCTCGCTTTTACATCACTACTGTATAATGTTTATAGATTTCCACAGTCAGGGATTTAAGTGGGTTTTCAATCACGGTTGGCTTTTTTTCCAGAGCCTTATGGACAACACTGTTGTTGTTTTCTGGCCAGGAAGAGCACTATGACGTTATTGTGGATGGGGCAGAGCAGAAAACAATTAAAAAGTAAACAATTGCACAAGGAGTCCCTGCTAAACTACATTAAAAGGCTGATTTGCCTTTATAAATTGAGAAAAAAAGAAGGGCTACTGAATTTCTGTGGTGCAACGAGGAGAAGAACTCTAAAAGCTAGAATGAGGCTCATCGAGGGTATAGGTCAGGTAGTCCTCATTTAGCAACTGCCTTATATAGCAACCTTTGCAGTTATGATGGTGATGGAAAAATAACTTTTTGACCAGTCCTTGCATTTACAATGTTTGCAGGCCGACAAAGTCAAGGAAAACTGAAGTAAAATCATAAGCACATCATGGTTTCACTTAACGACTGCTTCACATAATGCACGTTGATGGTCCCAATTGTTGTCACTAAACAAGGAATACCTTAATTTCCAATTCACTAGCTATGTTTTTATCCAAACTCTTCTTGTAACATATTGGTATGATTCTGTGGTCATTAAACACCCTTATCTCTTACTGGATGGTGTACCTTCTCCCCACTCCCCAGCCTTCACAACTGAATTGTGATATTCCTGTTGATGTTCTGTTTGGCAAATATGCAAGTCTATACAGGTAGTCCTCAGCTTACAACATAGTTCATTTGGTGACCGCTCAAAGTCAAAACATCATATGACTGTTGCAGCATCCCGTGGTCACATGTTCAAAATTTGGACACTGGGCAATTGGCTCATATTTAGATGATTGCAGTGTCCTGGGATCATACAATCACTTTTTTCAACCTTCTGACAAGCAAAGATGTTGGGGAAGCCATATTGACTTAACCATGTTTTAAGTTAACAATTTCAGTGATTCACTTAACAGCTGTGGCAAGTAAGTCGTAAAATGGAGCAAAATTCACTTAACAACTGCTTAGCAACAGAAATTTGGGGGCTCAATTGTGGTCGTAAGTCGACGACCGACTGTGACTTTGCTGTTATTATACTGTACGCAGATCATAAGAATAGTAATAAAACAAGAACTGGAATCTTGCACAAATTGGCTGTGTCAGGTGAGCTGGAGCAGCTCAGCATCTCTCTCACTCTCTCTCTCACACACACATACACACACACACTCTTTGGGGAGGAGGGGAGACAATAAAAAAGACACTTTAAAATGTTCCTGGCTGCATCAAGGATATTCAGGGACGTGTGGATTCTAGCCAAGGGTTGCTGCATAAGAAAGTGAGGGATGTGTATGTGTGTGTGTGTTCGTGCTATGGGGAGAAAGTAAAAAGGGACTCGATTGAAAGGAGGAGGTGGTGGGTTGGCTAATCCAGGATGCTAGTAGGAACCTATAGTGCTGACCTCAGCGTCTGCACCGGCTGCCCAAAGAGCTTGATTATTTTTAGATAAGATGAAAAGCAGAGAGAGAGAGAGAGAGAGAGAACGAGGAGTTCTGGGATGCAGCCCATGTGAGGCGTGAGTTGTATTTCTGATGAGGGAAGGGAAAGCGGGAGGTGGGAAGGGTGGAAGAGAGGAGGGTTTTGTTTCAGTGGCCTTCGCTCCTGCTGTCTCTGCACAAGTCCCTCTGGCTGTTTCCTCAAGTCAAGAGGTTCAGCCCTTGCCTTTGATTCAGAACTGGTCACGTTGAAACGAACTTCCAGAGTTATCTAATCACCTCCCCTAGTCTTTAAGCCTGCCAATTTCTGGATGGTTTTGAAAAAGGGTGATACCTTTTGATGGTACGACCCCGAGCGTCAGCATTTCTTCCTCCTGTTTAAAAAAAGTTCTCAAAAACAGAGAGCAAAAAGGGCACCTGACTGTGTGCAAAGTGCATTTCCTTTGAGAAGGGAAGTAGTTGGGACGTGGTAAGAGTGGGACCTCTGCAAGAATGATGCAGTGCAAATGCTGCTGGATTAGGGGGAGAATTTATGCTTTTCATTCAGAAGACGGCATGCAGATTTTCCCAATCTTGGTGACTTTAAGATGTGTGGACGTCAACTCCCAGAATTCCCCAGCCAGCGTGTTACTCAGTTGCTACCATCTGAGTAGTCGGGAAGTTTCAAACTTACAAGAAGCTCTATTTTGTTCTTTATTACAGTCTTCTGATCTACTACCTAGATCTTGCTGCAAAACTATGGCTCAGATAGCAGACCACAGGTAGTCCTTGATTTACAACCATTTGTTTAGTGACCAAAGTTACAACGGCATTGAAAAAAGAGACGTCCGTTTTTCACACTTACAACTGCGATGGCATCCCCTTGGTCATATGATCAAGATTCGTCTGCTTGGTAATTGGCATGGATTTATGACAGTTGCACTGTTCTGGGATCATGAGATCACCAGTGGAAACCTGCCCACCCATCTTCTGACAAGCAAAGTCAAGCCGGAAGCCAGATTCACTTAACGACCACATGATTTACTTAACAACTGCAGTGATTCCCTTAACAACTGTGCCAAAAAATGTCATAAAATAGGGTCAAGCTCAGTTAACTGCCTTGCTTAGCAGTGGAAACTTTGGGTTCAATTGTGGTCATAAGTCAAGGACTACCTGTGTGGGCATTTTTACACAGCCACACTCATCACCCTGCAAACCCTGCATTTATTCTCTCAACAGCTTCCAATCGTACTCACCACAGCCCTAATAACATTGCCGCTTTGTGTTCCCCTTGACCGGGGAAGAAAGGTGGGATACAAGTGTAAAAAATAAAATAAAGTCCAGTTACAACTTGCTCTGCTTTTAGCCACGGGTAGAAGTGTGCTAAAAAATGGCCAGCCCCTCATCTCTTTCCATTTTTTCACCATCCATGAGGTTTTGAGGAGGGGGCCTTGCGGGAGGGGAAAAGGCAGAATCCACTCCAAAGTCCCTGGAATGCAGTTATGAGAATTTTATGGCATTTTGGAAGCATTACAGTTTAGAGTGGGAAAAAGAGCCATGGAACTAGGGAAACGGTTCCAAGTGAGAGTTTCCACCAACTCCGTGGAATTTTGGTGTATCGAAATTCAAAATGGAAGCCCTGAAATTTGAGAGTTCAGACTCTGCTGCCCCTACCAAAATCAACTCAGCTGCTGAAGGGTGGCACTAGGAACAGTGGGAGATGGCACCGCTCCAGGAATCCCCCCAAAGTGCCCCGTGGAATAGCCTCATGATTTGAGGGTTAAGAAAAAGGAGCCTCTGACCATGATCAGAACCAAAGACCCCACACAAATTCCTTTGCACAAACATTATTTTCTGGTGTCCCCCTCCCTCCCTCTTTGCAAGCTCCGGTTCTTGCATTCCTTTTCAGCAACTTGATTTCTCCGGGAAAGGATTCTTGGTTATTGGTGCTCTTGAAAGCAGAGTCAGAAACGTCCTTGCTGCCCCGTACCAAATTACTTCCGAGACCCAACAGAATCTGTCTCTACCCAACCTTGCAGGGTGAAGAGCTAAGGCAGCCTAAGACCGTCCCGTGTATTCCCCATCTCTTAAGGGGGAAGGATTGCATCAGTGGGCAATGTTTATTTCCTCATGCTCAAATAGATGGCATGGGGTTAGGATCCTCAGTGGCATCACATGCCTGGCTTTAGCGGCGCCAACAGAGTTCTGAGGTCAGGTGTTGCCTGCGTGGCTGAGAGCCGAGGAAGGGAAGGGAAGGGAGGTCGAGGAGGAAGACGCTTCATCTGCATTGGCGGCTCGTTAATCACCCACCCGGGCTGCGAAGTGAGTGCTGTCAAGGGAGGGCTGATTATGGGGAGGAGGGCAGCCATTACTGCAAAAATTACATTACTCCAAGCACCCATTAGTGTTTGGCGGTTGCCGTAGCAACCTAGTAGGGCCTGGACTTGTGGTCGGCCTCTGTTCATCTTTACCTTGATGAGGGAAGACTGTGGGTGTTAACAAAGGTTGCTACCAAGAGGTGCGCTGACTGGCCTGAGGTGACCCAGCCACCTTCCTTTGCCCTCACCCAAGAGGGCCTCACACAGAGAAGAGGGGCTTGACCCCAAAGCACTAGAGGACAGGACAAGAAGTGATGGGTGGAAAGAGAGATCCAATGTAGGAGTAAGGCGAAATTTTCTGACAGTGAGAACAATTATTGGAATAGCTTGCCTCCTGGAGTTATGGGTACTCCATCACTAGAGGTTTTCAAAAATGGACTAGATAACCACCGGGATGATATAAGGGTGCAGGGGGTTGGGCTAGAAGACCTCCAAGGTCCCTTCCAGCCCTATGATTCTATGTTCTAAGTCAAAGTATCCAGTATTAAAATCACACAGGTTATTTGAGAGGTACCAGGAAGGAGACCCGACGACCCCCTCCCCAACTTTACACAAATCGTTTTCCCTTACAGCAAAAATATAATTCTAAAACCAACTCCTGAATGCATGTTCTTGCCTCCCAAAATTAGTGGCTGTCTGAAAAAGCCACCCCACTTTGTCTAAAGAGATTCTGGCATTGTCAGCCAGCCCTGGGTGCTATTCTAAACTTCTCAGTTATGGAAAGCAACTTTTGGGAAGTTATTCCTCCCCCCCCCACCCCCAAAGAAGACGTGTATATGTGTAGGCCCTGGTTGTGTAGAGCGGTAAAATTTAATGCACAATTTTTTTCTTTTCAGATTCAGATCAAAGCAGCAGTCCCAGGACGGGAATCGGTTCTGACCAGGAGGATAGTAAACCCATAATCACGCTGGGTGAGCAACAGCAAAAAAAAAAAAAAGGACAAAGGGAAGGTGTGGGTGCATGTATGAGACTGTCAGTCTGTGGTTCCCTGGACCTGCAGTACAAATCCTGAATGAATTAGGTGGGACGGTACCCTGGAACAGATTGATGCAAGGATGGATTATCTCAAGGATTGATCCAATCAGGAAATGAATTAGTAATGGAGAAGCACCTCAAGGCAGGCTTAGAAATAGATTGGTTTGGAGTCGTCTTCTGTCTCTTCCCACCTTCTCAATTTAGTAAAAAAACAAACAAAAAACCCCACCTGGTTTATTCCAAACCAAATCAGACTCCACCACAGCCTTGAGGATAACATGGAATGAACATCCTCAACCAGCCTCAGTTAGCAAATCTCTAAATCTGTGTTTCTCAACTTTGGCAACTTTAAGGTGGATAGACAAACGAGAAAACCTATCAATAAAGCCAATCATGTCACTGTTAAATATAGACATCAGTAAAAACATAAATGAGTTTCAGAAGGGGACTGACAGCCAGCTTGTTAAAAACCACTTCAATTCTGTACTTTTTATATAAAGGCCTTCTTCAACCTCATGCTGTTAAAAACTATTATTCCGTCATCTAAAACTGACATAGCCAGTGGCTGTTATATAATATTAAATTATTTTAGGGTCAAACTTCTTTGGCTGGCTGCTTTCATAGACTCTTGTTCTTTCTGGTCTAAAAAAAATGGATAAATGATAAATGGGAGAAAAGAATTTAAAAAGTATCCAGTCTGGAATATTTAGGATTATATGCTAATTACCTGATTTATAGTATAAGAAATTTCTCTCTCTAAGTCAAAACTTGACACTGAAAACATTGAAGAATTCAGAAAAAAACTGATTATTGTAGCAGTTTCTGAATGAGTCCAAAATCTCTTTTGCAGATGCAGCAGATTTTCAAGAGAATTTTGTTACGTCAGGTGTGTTCAGTGTCACAGAACTTATCCAAGTTTCCCGGAGTGAGTAGCTTGTATCCTTATTAGTTTTTTTTTTCCTATTTAATTCTCACTTCTGTCAGTTATGTTATATGGTTTGAAATGCAGGTATGACTAAGATTTGCTAATTTTTCCACACTCTTAATATAATCCATTCTTTTTCATTGTAAATGTTAATAGATTTCTACTACAGTTATAATATTTTTACTTTTAATATCTATTTCCCAGCTACTGGGAGAGGTCATCTGCTGGTTTGGACAGGGCTGCCATCAAGGTAGTGATGATGCTCAAGCTGGCTCTACTGTTGAAATTTTGTCTATAGGCTGTTGGGTTCTGGATGGGAGGAAACAAGCTGAATCTGAACCGAGGCAAGATGGAGTTCATTTCAGGCACACAAAACCAGGAAGCCAGGATAGAGTTCAAAAGCATTGCGAATTTATTCCATGCAATCTATAAACAAGAATCTGATGTCTATGGAGATTCTCAATCATCCGGGTTCATGGTTGTCCCAAAAGTGCCTTTTTCCAAAAGGCAACTGGACTTTCTTGGCTTTTTTCTTTGAAAATGTGTCGCTTCTCATCTAAGAAGCTTCTTCAGTTCTGATTGTTACATACATATACACATACATACATACATGTGTGTGTGTATGTATATACTATAAATATAGCCATATATATATTATAGGCCTATAGTGCATATTTATAGATACTGTATAGTTATTTCACTATATTACGTCACTTCACTCCATAATCCAGTGTTTCTATTGGCCACTTTAAATGGGTGGACTTCAGTTCCCAGAATTCCCCACATCCATCTGACAGTCTAATTCAGTGTTTCTCAGCCTCGATTACCTTAAGATGAATGGACTTCAATTCCCAGAATTCTTCAGCCAATTGTATTGGCTGGGGACTTCTGAGAGTTGAAGTCCACACATCTTAAAGTTGCCATAGTTGAGAAACAAGCCCATCATCTCTGACAGAGCACCCCTGATGGAAGCAGAGAATTCCATCCCGAATCATTGTTTTATGAATTGTTCGTTATCCCTTCCTACTATTGATGGTTCTTCCGCCTCTGTCATTCACAGCACCAGTGGTGACAGGCACAGGTCCAAATTTCTCTTTGGGAGAGTTGCAAGGACACTTAGCATATGACCTGAATCCCTCAAGTACAGGGATGAGGCGGACGCTCCCCAGCACTTCCTCCAGTGGGTAAGTCTAAATTAACTAACTAACAACCTTCCCCACAAAGGGAAGGTTGGAGACTGGACGAAAGTTGTTCAAACTGGTCGGGTCCAGGGAAGGCTTCT
>JANHGC010005609.1:41000-51127 GCA_027560395.1 Boaedon fuliginosus | reverse complement strand
GGACCCCTGATTTAGAGCTGTGTTTCTCCATCGTGGCCCCCTTTAAGGCGGATGGACTTCAACTCCCAGAAAGCGTTGCTGGCTGAGGAATTCTGGGAGTTGCGGTCCACCCACCTTAAAGGGGCCACGGTTGAGAAATACTGGTTTGGAAGGCATAGTGATGTCAGCAACCAACTATCTCAATGACATTGTAACATGCCTCTTCCTCCCATCTCTTCTGCAGGCATCTCTCCAACTGTGAAAAAGACAGAAATTGACAAGTCTCCCTTCAACAGCCCATCCCCGCAGGACACTTCACCCCGGCTGTTCACTCAGCATCACCGTCCTGTCATTGCCGTACACAGTGGTATGTAAACTGCTTTACAGAGGGCAAGGATGATGGTGATTATTATGCAGACCTGATGTAGAAACCCTATTTTAATATTTCAAGTGTCTAGGTGGGGACTCTGGTGGTTATGATGATGTTACTTATGTTGACATAGCTCCACGGGAAAACGAGCGCCTCAGAAATTAGCGCCTCCTCATTGTGCTTCTTTTCTAACCATTCCTCATCTAGGGGAGCCTTCAAAAACCCTCGTTTTGCTTCCTTCCTACGTTTTGCCTGTTTGCCATTTTTAGAACAGCCTGTGGGTAGGCATAGGTCTCAAGGATCTAATTATAAAAAAAGGTGGCTTGCTTTTTCTTTTTTCATAGTAATTCCTTCTTCCCTAAGAATGGCAGCTCAGCAACATGTGGGACGAGACGAGAAGAAGCTGCACTGTCAGAAGTTCTCCAAGGGAGCGTTGCTATTAATCTTCCCAAGCAACAATTGCCAGAATGCTTTTAGGAGACGGGATGGAAGGTTCGATAGTTCTGGAAGAGTTCAAAAATATACTAGATTCAGCAGCTAATGCTAGCATAGGTCAGCCCCCATCAAAGGAAACTGCCTGAGTTAAGATAAATATAACTTTATTAGAGAAAAAGATTGCTTTGGAAGCCTCCTTGCTGCAATCAGCAAAAATGTAGCTATTCCTCTCAGGGGTCTAACTCTGGGAAGAAATTATCCCGGAACCCCGTAACAGAATCCAGCTGTGCACACAGTCCTAACTGGTAGGTGCTTGTTATGTCTTTGGGGAACCTCCCTTTTCTCAATTTCCAGAATTATTTGCACTTAAAAAACAAAACAAAGAAATGAAAATGAAACCTCAAGGCAGTGATGAATGTGCACATAATATGTGACTTTATCCATGCAACATTTCAAATGGAGAGAAAATTGCCTTTATGAAGTGCAGGAAAAGGGCAAGATTGCTAGCTAAACTATTCCTCCACTGCTTATAGCAATAGCACTTGGACTTATATACCGCTTCACAGTGCTTTTACAGCCCTCTCTAAGTGGTTTACAGAGTCAGCATAATTGCCCCCAACAATTATGTCTTCATAATTACCCACCTCGGAAGGATGGAAGGCTGAGTCAACCTGGAGCCTGGTGAGATTTGAACTGCCAGGTTGCAGGCAGCCGGCAGTCAGCAGAAGTAACCTGCAGTACTCCATTCTAACCACTGCGCCATCGCAGCTTATACAGATAGTCTTCAACTTATAACCACAATGAGGAACAGAATTTTGGTCGATAAGCGATGCAGTCATGAGGCGAGTCATCGTTTTACAAAATAATTTTACAATAATTTTTATCATAGTTGTGAAGCAATTTGGGTGGTTGTTAAGTGAACCACATGGGTGTTAAGCGAATCTGGCTTCCCCAATTAACTTGTCAGAAGCTGGCTGGGAAAGTTGCAAACCACAATCAATGCAGCCATCATAAGTAGGAGCCAGTGACCAAAGGCCCAAATTGTGATCAAATGACCATCCGGGTAATGTGACGGTCAGAACATTGAGAACAGGTCACTCTTTCAAGGCCATCATAACTTCAAGCTGCATTAAATGAAGAGTCATAAATTGAGGATTACTTGTACGTGCATCTAACATTTTAGCTGTCAAAAATGAGAAGAAAACTGCATTTCTTGCAGAAATGAGTGAATGCTGGTAGTATAGTTATTTGAGGCTGGGAGGTGGACTGGAAGATCTCTAAGCTCCCTTCCAATTCTATAATTCCATGATTTTGCATTATGTCCGACTTTTTCTTTTCCCTCTATAATATTATAATTGTTTAGCATCTTTCAAATTTAACTGTGTCTGCAGACCAAGTGGATATTTTTTATTGTAGAACTCAGATGAATTGCCCAAAATAATGTCAGCCTTCTTCAACTTGGTGCCCTCCAAGTTGTGTTGAACCACAGCTCCCATCAGCACGTTAATCAAATTAGGGAAGGGAACTTTCTGGCACAGGATAAAATAGAATAGGATTTTTACAGATCATTTCAGCAATTCTTTTCCAGAATTCTTCAGAGTACTACTATTAATGGTGGAAGTTAAGAAAAAAATAGTTCAGTGTATCAGGCAACTTAAATTCTCTTGAAAATTTCCCAGTAAAAGTTGCATGTGGTTTATTTGCGAAAGGCAAAAAAGAGAGAGAGAGAGAGAGATTAGGTTTTAAAAACTTAGGCCAGCAGAGCCACACTTGTAAAGATTTAACAGAATTCTAGGAAGGTTGGGATTTAGTGCTCATGTGGTAAGTCAAGGGAGATGCCATTGCCTTTCTGAAGCTGGCAGTGAAATTTGTGGGATCAGAGTACAGTTTTGGCTGTGTGGCCAAAGGCCAGATGTTGCCCCCCAGAGGATAGTGTTGGTGGTACTTGGACCCCTTAACCTTATATCCAGTACGTGTTCTAAAGATGAATGGGAGTGAGAGAGTCCTGTAGGGTTGTTGACTTGCCCAGGAAAGTTGGAGAGTGGAAAGGAGATGGATGTTTGCTTGTCCCAGAAGGAGGAGGAGGAAGATGGAGGAAGCCCCTTCTAATCGTTTCTGCAGAGGTGCCCGGGAGCAGAAGGGTCTGGGCGTGTGCTGTTGATGAAGGCCGCCCACTTTCCTCTCTCTCTCTTTCACACCCTCTGCAGGTATCTCTCGAAGTCCCCACCCCTCCTCTGCGCTGCACTTTCCCACCACTTCGATCCTGCCCCAGGCGGCCTCCACCTACTTCCCGCACACAGCCATAAGGTACCCGCCTCATCTGAATCCACAGGACCCTCTGAAAGACCTCGTCTCATTGGCTTGTGACCCATCCAATCAACAACCAGGACCGGTAAGGAATTGCCAGGGTTATAACTCCTGTCGTCTTTTGTCTTGTGGTGTGGATAGTCCCTGATGCCTCTCTGTTCATGACTCCCTGGGTCCAAGGAGGAATGGCATGGCAGGTTATTTGAAATACCCGTGCAACCAAGCAGTTCCCCAAGCTCTTGAGTGTTCTTGTTCAGTCATCACAAGACCTAGAAAAAAAAACATTTATATTTTTTCTTAAATGGTATACTTAAAGCCAGATTTCTCCAACCTAGTGTTGTTCTCCAAATGTGTTGGGACTTCCAGACTCCCTAAGCAACAAAGTTTAAGACAATGTTTTTTTCAAACTTGACAACTTTAAGACGACTGAACTTCAACTCCCAGAATTCACCAGCCACCATGAATTCTGGGAGGTCAAGTCCACTCATTTTGAAGTTGCCAAATTTGAAAAAAAATAATAATACAGGTTTAAGCCACATTGTACCATCTTGGACTACACATTTCCACTTGATTGAAAGACTCACCATTGTTCTTATGTTTTGTCTTGTTTTGTGTTTGGTCCTGGCATCAGTTATTTTTACTTTCAGATAATGCCCTGAAGTATTTTAAAAACGACATAGCTTTGTTCTAAGCTGTTATTCTTAACGAATTAAAAATGATGACACTTGGCATTGGGGACGAGGAGGGTTATTGGGGCTGAGATTTGTCCTTCTGTTCTTGAAATTCCATTTCTAAAACAGATAAGACTTAGGAAGCAGCATTACTGTCTGACCTTGGCTGAACAGAGAGAAGCAGGGTCAGATCTCTATATACTCCTCCTCCTCAGTGGTGGGCTGCAGTTTTTTTTATCAACCGGCTGTCTGGGCGGGTAGGGGTAGCCGGTTGGTCATGTGACTGGGTGGGTGACATCACTCATCACACCCAGCCCCGCCTCCCGGCCACTCACCTCAAATGAAGAGGTAGAATTCAGCCGGTTGGGGCTAATCCCACCACTGGCTGGCCCCGCCCCCACCCGTTTTTTGGCCTGTTTTTCAGCCTGATTTTGGGCCATTTCCGGGCCATTTGGGGGGCATTTTCAGGCTGTTTTCAGTGGGGGGTTGGCCTGAAAAACAGCCCAGAAAATCCAGGCCATTTGGGGGCATTTTGGACTGTTTTAGGTTGTTTTTCAGGCCATTTTTGAGCTGTTTTCAGGTTGTTTGGGGGGTCATTTTCTGGGCCTGGAAAAGGGCCTGAAAACAGCCCAAAAATAGGCAGAAAAAACAGGCAGAAAAACGGACGGGGGCAGGGCCAGCCAGTGGTGGGATTTGCTGGTTCGCTAAACTATGCCAAACTTAACTACCGCTTCACCAGAACCGGTGTGAACCGGAAGCAGCCCACCTCTGCTACTATTACTACTACTTACTGCTACTATTACTACCACTACTACTATTACTACTGCAGAAAGCACCTACTTTGGATCCCGTTGACCAAAGAATTTTGACTGGCAAGGTCCAGGAGGACAGCCTTTCTGCTATGGTCTCCACCTTCTGGAACATTCTCCCGTTGGAGGTGAGATCCCCCATTCCTGGCCTTTGGAAAGAGCCTAAAAACGTAGCTCTGCCACTTGGCCCAGGGTCTTGAGAGGGTCTTGCTATGTTGGGGGTTGATGACCATGGCTTAGCTGTTTTAAGATCCCCACTTCTAAGCTGCCTATTATATTAGTGTCTGGCATTTAGCTTTTCTATTCAATTTTTCTCATTTTAATCATTTTCCAGTATTTTTAAAAACTTTTTATTCTATTGTAAGCTGCCCAGAGTTGCTGTATCAGTGAAATGGGCAGCATAGAAATGTAATGAACAAACAAACAAGCACATAAATAATACTACACTTATCAGAGACCAAAGCTGTAAGTTAGACTGTGAAGTAAAAAATAAATACCTACTGTAAACCCATCATGGAGGAAGACTGTATTGTCACCAAGGGGGGAAAAAAACCCTTCAAGGACACATACATCACTGCAGTCATCAGGAAGGGAAGGATATTTAAACTGTTAAGTGCCACCTGCGCGTATGTGGGTTATGAACAGGACACAAACAATGTGTGTGCTTGAGGAGGATTAAATCCTCAGATCTTCAAAACACCGATGGTAATTATCTGTAATTTGCATAGCATGCCTCGGGCAAGTTCACAAAGCCCAATGCCATTTGTACCAAAGGTATGTAAAGGGTTTAGTGAAGGGAAAATGTAGCTTACAGTCGCATTGTACATCTTAAAATAAGATACGGTATAATCCTCCTTGGACTAGATAAATAATAATCAAAGTGAGATCGAGACGCCCTGCATTTGCATGCTGTTTTCCCAGGCAGGGCCGATGCTAGTGAAGAGGTAATGAATTCACGCTAATTTAGGCTTCCTGCTGAGAACTTGTGCAAGAAGGGAATAGACTGGGATGCTTCCCCTGATTCGCCTGCAAGATGCTTAGGGTGGGATCAAAGGAAACTTTTGACAAAACTGTTGAGTTCCTCAGGAATGGAGTGGTAGGATCTCCCTCACCTACTCAACTGCTGTACAGGTAGTCCTCAACTTACAACAGTTCATCTAGCGACTGTTGGAAATTACCTCAGCACTGGAAAAAGGGACTGATGACCATTTTTTCACACCTGACGACCGTTGCCGCATCCCCACGGTCACGTGATGAGAGGCTGGGCCACCGACTCGTCCTTATGACGGCTGCCGTGTCACGGGGTCACGTGATCAGCTTTTGCGACCTCCTCCGGAGCAAAGCCAACGGAGAAGCCAGATTCACTTAAGAGCCGTGTCACTAACGTTAACAACTGCAAGCGATTCCCCTAACAGATGTGGCACGAAAGAAAGGCCATGAAATGGGACCAAAAAGATTCACGTAATAAACGTCTCACTTACAGACAGAAATTTTTGGGCTCCGTTGTAGTCG
The DNA here is from genome assembly GCA_027560395.1 of Boaedon fuliginosus. NCBI lineage: Eukaryota > Metazoa > Chordata > Lepidosauria > Squamata > Lamprophiidae > Boaedon > Boaedon fuliginosus. The sequence continues at coordinate 45,044 of JANHGC010005609.1, read as the reverse complement.
TAAGTCGAGGGCTGCCTGTATGTGCCCCGCTGAAAGAGCTATCAGGTTAAATAAGATCACAAAAAAGTAGTGTAAATTGTCAGACCTGCAGAGAGAGAGAGAGAGCTTGGATAGTAAATATTCTCATTGCTCCCCTAATCAAAGCTGCACCTAGGGCCATACATGATGTACCCACATGCACACAAATGTCTGCTATTAGAGGTCTTCTCTTCCATCTCTGCTGGGGGCCCATTCAGGTGGATGGTACCATTCAAGGGCAGTTAATGTATTAGTTACATGCAGGGCAGTAATGGGAGGAATTATTACCCTCTGTTTCTCTTTCTCACATACATACAGGCACATAGAGAATAACTGGAAGCTAGCTAGTGTGGCTTCTGAATATCTGTGATTGCTTCCTTGGTGTAATCAATCCTCTCTGCTGTCAAAAACAGAGGCTGGAGGTAGAGCTGAAAGTGATATTACATAGGGCAGTGCTTCTCAACCTTTTCTTCACCAGGGACCCCCTTTTAAATTTCTTTTGTGACCACGGAGCCCCAAGACTTAACTCGAGATTTAAATCATAACATTTCTTCAAGCCTTCACCGACCCCCTGTGGCGACATCGTGCCTCCCCCCCAGAGGTCCAGGGACCGCAGGTTCAGAACCACTGATTTAGGCAATACTGTACTATCTGTAGTGGGAACACTGAGACCGCTTTTCAAATATGTTCCTCTGCATTTCCTCCCAGTTTTTAAGTGCTGAATTATCTGGACTTATTTTCACCTCGATGTATTAACATTCTTGCCATTCTTCCCTTTCTTTTTTTTAACTTTACAAATGTTATTCAGTGCATAGCTGACCACAGCGTTCAGTATCTTACCCTAGTTTCCCCCCCTCCTCCTTTTTGGCATTGTAAAAAAAAATAATATGCTATTTTGTGACCACGTATGATTGTATCAAGATTCTTTTTTTGTGTACCGTAATGTTTTGATAACATCTGCGAACATATATACAGTATTCAGGTACATACGTAAAAATCATGAGGAAAAAAGAATTTTGATGCCACCGCACATAGTACCATTGCTTTTTTTTGTGATATTTTGTGATATTTTATGAATGCACGCAAGCATTTTGGGTTACTTGTGTGGCTGCGGCTATAAATTCAGTGTTGGCAATCTGCAGAAAAATCGCAAAATATAAACCTACATTTGCAATGCTAAAGAGTAATAAAGAGCACAGGAAATGCAGCTTGTTAGCACAATGTCACAGTAAGCAGCTTGATAGATTTATTAGAAAGCAATGAGCAGGAGTTGGGAACCCCCCCTGCCTCCCGTGGACTTCGAGGCCCAGAATTCCTGAGCCAGCTTGCCTCAGGAATTCTGGGAGTCAAAATCCACAGGCCGTAAAGGGGCCATTGTTCCTCATCCCTGAGCAAGACCATTTAGGTGGGATTGTGAGGAGTTTTTATACACGGAGGGCATTACGTTTTACTCTTAGCCATGATAATTGACTAGATCTTCCATATTTGCAGTCAGGTGAGCTGGCCACGATTCCCAGGGTCCCCAATGAAGCCCGCCCACTGTCCCCGTTTTGAGGGGGGAGGTTCCTCTGGGCGGGCAGGTGACTCCTGTGGGCAGTGCTAATGGCTTGCTCTGTGTTTTTTTTATATTGTGTCCCTAGTTAAATGGAGGTGGTCAAGTGAAGGTACCCGGGCATTACCTTCCTACCCAGATGTTGGCGCCGCCACCTCCAGGTATGCCCCGCCTGGCAATCTCACCTGACACCAAATCTACCACGACAACTTCCGAGGGAGGGACCACCTCGCCGACGTCTCCCAGTAAGCACGCCCACTCACCATTCCTGCACCTAACCTCTCCCAAATGGCCTTACCCACCTGCCTGCCATCTGTCACTAATTCTTCCCTACCCGCTCTGGCCATATTCACCAATTCAGACTGCTCTGCAGCCTTGTGATTTTGGGGCAAGCGGGGGAGGGGCGGGGATGGCCGTTCTGAGGGAGAGGATTTTGAGATGAGATGGCAGCAGGGTGCATGGATTTAAACAGAAGTTCAAATCGCTCGTTTAAACGATCAGAAATGGCCACTGATTTAAATCAGTGATTTTTTTTAAAAATTAAATAAATAAACCCCAGCAAACATGCATGCAAACCTATGCAAACATGCATGCTGCCATAAAACATGCCAGGTTGCAGGTAAAGGCATCCTTTGTAGCTCCCTAGAACGTAATCCGAGGCCTCTAATCATCTACCTTGCATGCCTGTCGAACAGAATGAAGCTCGAATTTAAGAGAGCAATTGTGGGATGAAGTTGTTCCATTTGGTTCTTTCGTTACATGTTTAAGGACACCGAATAAGACCAACTCCTTGAAAATTATAGGGTATCCCAAACTTTCCAGTAGCAAAAGGTGGTAGTTACATGGCAGACATAAAAGCTTTATCAGCCATGCTCTCCGGTTGGCCTTCTAAATTTGGGCTCTGTGAGAAGCAGCCTCCATGCAACTTGGTGTGGCGTTGCGCAGATTGCAGAGCAGAGTTTTTCAAAGTTGGCCATTTTAAGGTGTGTAGATTCAACTCCTAAAATTCTTCAGCCAGCATAAACTTCCCTAGCCAGTTAAAACTTGCCGGGTTTGAAAAATATTGCCCTGGATCCTATTTCCCCTTACATCATTGATCAAATTGTAGATTAAAGGGGTATACCAGAACTTCTATTTTGATTTCAAAAAGGTCCTTCGAAGCACATAGGGGCACTAGCATGGCTCCAGCATTTCATTCTGAGTTCTTTTAGAGGAGCTGCTCTTTTCCCAGGAATCTGCTGTTCAATTTCAGAAGAAGACATAGCTGCTTTCATCCTTTGAAGAGAGGCTCTGTTCCTGCCCCTCTGGGCTCTGAAGACAATTTTAGGAAATGAATTTGAAGTACTGCACATTCCTAGCATGTTATGACTGGGCATGGTGTTTTCCCAAGATTTTCCTAAAGTAGAATGCTGCTTATAATTTGGGGGACATTTTGATAGGGTTTTAAAAATCCTTAGTGTTGGGATTTTGTCCTTGCCTGCCTATTCCTGCTCCCCCATTCAATATCATCTTCCATTTCCCATCCTGTTTCAAAGGGGTGTTTTCCTTGCCTTCTGAAAATTTGCTTGCTTGTGATCTAAATATTAATGCTAGAATAGCCCATGAAATAATAATCATTACTGCAAAGGGAAGCCTTGTTCATTCTTAATCTTTATAATGACTTTGATTGTGCAAATCCTCTCTATTTAATCACTCCGTCAAACAACATGGATATTTACTTTCCTTAGCTTGCAAAAGGAAAGTGGGTTTTTTTGTATCTACTGGTAAAATACTATTATTTTCCTCCGTGCTTCACCAGTTCTTTTCCTTGGCATCTTACTGGGTTTAATGGAAGCTTATAGACTTGATTGCCGTATGTGTATGTATGACTGTTGATTTCTATTGTCTAGCTGGCAGTGCAGTCAGATGTCACATCAAAACAGTTTCCTTAATATTGCTGATTGGGGGGAAAAATGATATAAACTGAAATGTGGAACCACCCTCCCTAATCCAATTCCTAGCACTTTCCCAAACTATCACGCAAACTAATAAAATACATAGCCTGCCATTTTCTCCTTTCCAGATAATATTCCTAAATGTCTAAAAAACAATAATGCTCTGTTTGGAAACTGAGGAGTGGCGTAAACGTTTGTTTAGAGGCTTAATAGATTGGAACCCGACTGGTCATGTGCCTTGGCTCATTGTTTTTTAATTGCAGGGAAGAAGCCAAATGTCGCTTTTAAGGGCTGTGTATTTGGTGTAATTTGTTCTGCCTTTTGCAGTTTGCTGAGAAAAAGTCTTGCAAATACCTCTGCTGTGCTCTAATAGTTGTATAGAAGGAGGTTCCTTAACAAAACGTATTGTTCTTCTAATAAGAACTGGAGGTCTTCCTAAGAGCTTATATCATCAGCTTTGATGTAACTCAGTGGTTCTCAACCTGGGGGTCGGGACCCCTTTGGGGGTCGAACGATCCTTTCACAGGGGTCGCCTAAGAC
>JANHGC010005608.1:13634-24025 GCA_027560395.1 Boaedon fuliginosus | reverse complement strand
GATCTGACAACCTGCTGAACAAGTCAGCAGAGACTGCAGTGCTGCATTTAACCACTGCGCCACCAAGGCTCTTATTGGGAAGGTGAACTAGGTTTGTAGTCGGTCCAGGAGCTGGAGCTGGTGGCAGAGTCGAAGCGGGGTGTGTGGAGCTTGAGTCAGAGTCAATGCAGGGCATGTGGAGACGCCGAAGCTCGGGACTCTCCTGTGAGGACCTCTGGCATCGGATGCTTTACCTTTAGGCATGGATGTCAGAGTTCCCCTTTTCCTGCCTCCTCCTTTGGATGTTGGGGGATTGGGCATGGTTGTGGGACTACCTCTGGGGAATCCTGAGAAATCGGACTGGCTCCAGCTGGAGTACATCAACCTTGCAGCTCTGTTACAGGTAACAGTGAGTCGCTTAACAACCTTGGCCACAAAGGGTCATCAAAGGGGTTCAAAATTCACAGAATGTTTGCCAGAGCCAAGAAATGTTGGCCTTAATTGGGCTTGTAAGGTGTGGACTTTGTGGTAACTAATTTCACAATGGCAGGGATTAGCTTTAATGATCATGGCAAGGAAGGTCATAAAACAGGGGCGAAACGTAACAACTCCTCGCTTAGCCATGGAAATGTTGGGCTGAATGTTGCAGTTGGCATTTAAATGCCTGGGGAAATGGAGGGGACTGCTGAGCATTCTGTGATCCATTTGCATACTTGCTCCTATTGGCTGGAGAGCTTCAGGTCTCAATAGAGCTGAGCTTAGTAGTTAAAGGTGGGGGTTAGGCAGAGTCCAGCCAGATCCGACACCATTCTAAATTCAAATGCTATGTTGGTTACCTTGTGCGCTATATCGAATAAAATATTTCTGGAGCCATCGTTTTGACTGTTTTATTGCATGCACGGACGACGGAGCTGACAGAAGAACAGTGTCTATTCTGTTGCTGTATTGAGAGCCAGCTGGCTGCAGTCAGGCCAGAGGGAGCTAAGTGGGAGTGATTGAAGGTCTGTGTAGGTGGCGAGGACAGAGGACATGGAGGAGGGGAAGCCGGAGTCACGAGCTCCTCCACGATAACTGGGATGGATGCGGACGCCTGTATGGCCCCGTTCTGGGACTGGCTGTGGACGCAGTCGCGTCTCAAGGAGAAGGACCTGGATGAGCAGGAGGAGAAGGCAAAAGAGACAGCCGCCATAGAGAATGTGGAAGGTGCGGTCGGAGGCTTTCCGTCGGCGGTTCGAGGAGAGCATGGGGACAGCAGAGACTGTGTGGTGCAGAGGAAGCACCCGGAAAAGCCAGGGCGACTGCATGAGATGCCGTTCCACCCTGCTGGCCAGAGCACCCGCCTCCACACAACCGGGAGGGGCCTGGAGATCCGGTCAGAGGACTGGCAGGAGCGATGGGGGAGGTCGGGGGAGGACGATGAAAGTGTGGACCTAGGAGAGATGACGCTGGCCATCCTGAGAGAGAACTATGGCAGGAGTGGCTATTCCCATCGGCCAAGGGGCTTGTCCTTTGAGGATGAGGGGCATAGGGAGGCATTTGCAAGACAGTCACATAGCAGAGCCATGGCCAGTCGACCAACCTTTGTGATAGGGGAGAGGTCCCGCCGGGTCTCAGCCAGAGATGAGGGTGGGGCACCCAGGCTCACTGATGAGACACTGGGGGGGTGATGTATAGTCCACCCCCCATTAAGGTGACATTTGACGGGTGGCCAGAATGGGTGGCATTGTTTCTAAGCCAAATCCTAAGCCACATGTACCATTTTGAGGACCAGTATGCATCCCAGCGGGATATGGTGGTGGCGGTGACTGCCGCCCTGGAGGGGGAGGCTGCTGATTGGGTGGCTGGCCTCCATAGATGACATGCCCTGGAACTGTCTGCACTTGGTTTATTTTTGGACGCTTTGAGCTCCAGATTTGAGGACTCGGCTTGGGCCCAACAAAACACTGTGGACCTGCTAGTACTCAAGCAACAGGGACGGCCGGTCCGCGGATATATATGTAACTTCCGAGCGTTGGCTAACAACCTGCCTTCGTGGCCAGAACCCCTGCTCACATACCATTTTGGAAATGGATTGGATAAGGAATGACAGCAGGGCTGTGTTTATCGTGGCATCGATCAGGATTTAGATGGCTGGTTTAGAGCTGTTATTGAGATAGAAGCCAGACTGAGATGGTTCCCTGGGATCGGGTCGAGTAATCCCAGATGACCAGACAGGCTGGGACCAGCACAAGGTGGTGGTGTGACGAGGGAGGCTAACACCAGACCTCCGTTATGATGTTACCGATGCAATAAGGTGGGACACCGAGCTTTAGAGTGCCCACAGATGGGTAAACCTGTCAAACTGCCAGCAGCTACATCTACCCCCAAGAGCACTGCAAGCCGTGGCAGATCACCCGGGATGGCATCAAAACGTGCCTCCCAGGCATGGGAGGTGGAAGCTTCGATGATCTCGGATTCAGCAGGTGTGACAGAGAGCTCCCCATGACGACGACCCCATGGTGAGCTTGCCTGTTGTACCATTCACTATCCAGGTTACTGTGGCAGGGACGGGAATCTGGGAGGTGTCTGTATTGGCCTTAATTGACACTGGATGTACTTGCTGCATTATGAGCAAGGATTTGGTGCAGCTACTGGGGTTGAGGGTGTCCAACCTGAAACCCCCCATCCTTTTCAAGCAAATGGATGGGACTGTGTTGGGGGGGACAGGCAGCCACTCAGGTAACGGAACCTGTAAAAATGACTATATCGACACATATGGAACAGCTCAGATTCATAGTGGGCCCAAAAATGTCTGATCCCATCATTTTGGGGCTTGTATGGTTGGACAAATGGATGCCTACAATATGGTGGGAGGGGGATTATCATAAGTTACATTTTGTCCCCTCCAATCCTCAGGAGCAGGGGAAGATGTTAGTGGCCGCACAGGATTATGGAGTCCCGGTAGAATATCAGGATATGGCTGAGGTATTCAGTGAAACCGACTGTGATGTCCTACCACTACACCGCAGTACCAACTGCGCGATCAAGTTAATTCCTGGGGCGGTTTTACCAAAGCCATGGATGTACTCCATGATGCCTAAAGAGCTGGAGGAGATGAGGAGCTACATCAATAAGAATCTAGCCCAGGAGTTTACTGTGCCTAGCCGGTCCCATATCGCAGCACCCATTCTTTTTAGGGAGAAAAAGGATGGAGGCTTGTGATTATGCATGGATTTCCGCAGCTTGAACGCTGTATGCCTGGAACCGTTATACCCTCTACCCCTGATCAAAGACTTACTAGCCACCCTCTCGTCTGGTTGGGTATTTACTAAGCTTGACCTCAGGGAAGCATATTATCGAGTACGAATTAAGGAGGGTGACGAATGGAAGAAATCTTTTAACTGCCTGTTGGGCAGTTACCAGTTCTGGGTGATGCCGTTCGGGCTGAAGGGGGCACCTGCCGTTTTTATGCAATTGATAAACTCGGTTTTGCATGAGTTCTTATACCGGGTCGCCCTGGTGTATTTGGACAACATATTGATATATACGGCGGATATGGACTCCCACATTAAGCTGGTACAGGAGTTGCTTCAGCAAATTCAGGAGAATTTGTATGTTAAACTGAGCAAATGTTCCTTCAATCAGGACACTCTAGATTATCTGGGGTATAGGATATCACCTAGGGGTATTGAAATGGATTCCCGCTAAGGTGGAGGCCATATTGCAATGGCAAGCCCCCAAGTCCAGGAAGCAATTACAGGCATTTTTAGGGTTCGCCAATTTCTACCGGCAATTCGTGCCGGGCTTTGCCCGAATTGCACTTCCTCTGAAAACCAGACATATGGTGAGCCCACCAAAACCAGGCCAATTACTTGATTGGTCATCAGACTGCACTAAAGCGTTTGAATGTTTGAAGAAACATTTTTCAAGGGAACCGGTACTTCAACATCCACGACCTGACAAGCTGTTTATCGTTCAAGTGGATGCAAGCAATGTGGCCATTGGGGGGGGGGGTTTCCTGCTGCAGAAGGATGAGAACGGTCTATTGAGACCTTGTGCATACACTTCAAGGAAATTGAGCGACCAGGAGAGAAAGTGGGCTACATGGGAGAAAGAGGCCTTCGCTGTACACTGGGCCTTAAGCACATGGTGTCATTACCTGGAGGGCTGTGAGATACCATTTGAGGTGTGGACTGATCACCGGAACCTCCTAGCTCTCCAGAAAGTGTGAAGGCTGTCCCCCAAGCAAGTGCTCTGGGCACATTTCTTTCAGAGATTTTGCTTTACCTTGAAGTTTATCCCAGGGGGCCAAAACTTCCTGGCTGACGCCTTGTCTAGGCAACCCCAGTTTCAGTCCACAAGACCCGACGTTATCCAGCCCATCCTTCCAGTCGATTGTTCTAAAAAAGGGGGTTGTGTGGGTGAGCGACAACGGGACCTTTATTCATTATGCTGGTACACTGGAAGGGGTGTCCCCCGATGAGGACTCTTGGGTTGATGAGAAAGATATACAGGCTCCTTGGTTACTTTGGCATTTTCATAGGGCCTACTGTAAACTTAATGTAAAACAATGATGATGTGTTACACCTTTTGTTTCTGTTAGGTGGTCACCTGGTAGGGGGAGCCGACTGTGGGGAATCTGACCAGCCAAGTGGCTGCTGTGCCTTTAATACGAGGGAAATGGCTGATGATGGAACGGGCTATGCTGCATAAAAGAGAGGCGGAGTCCAGCCAGATCCAACACCGTTCTGAATTCAAATGCTATATTGGTTACCTTGTGTGCTGTATCGAATAAAATATTTCTGGAGCCATCGTTTCGACTGTTTTATTGCATGCACGGACAACGGAGCTGACAGTGTTCTTCCCTCTTCTACCCCTTTTCTTCATCTTCTCTTTTGCTCCATCTTTTCCTCTTGTTTTTTCTTGCCCCTCCCCCTCTTCTTTCCTCCTGCTGCTTCTTATCCTCTTAACTGTCTTCTTCACCCTCACTCTCCCACCCTCCTCCTCTTCTTGCCTCCTCCTCCTGCTCTTCATCATCCTTTTCCTCCCCCCTTCTCCTTATGCGGAATGTTAGGTATGGAAGTGAGTGGGCAAAGTGTGTAAAATGGGGGCAAAACTTAACAACTTCTCGCTTAGCCACGGAAATGTTGGGCTCAACAGTGGTCGTAAGTGGAGGACTGCCTGTACAGCAGCTCTGTTGCCACATCGCATGGCCACGTGATTGAAATTGATCTGACCCGAATTTATGACAGGCGCCGTGTCCCATGATCCGCTTTCGCGAACTTCTGACAAGTGAAGTCAAGGGGGGAAGCCAGATTCACTTCACAACCATGTCCCTAACTTAACAATGGCAGTGACTCGCTTAATGACCGTGGCAAGAAAGGTTCATCAAAGGGGTTCAAAATTCACCGAACAAATGTTTCGATCAGCCACAGAAATGTTAGGCTTAATTGGGCTTGTAAGCCAAGGACTTTGTGGTAGCTAACTTTACAGTGGCAAGGATTCACTTTAATGACTGCGGCAAAGAACATCGTAAAACGGGGCAAAACTTAACAACTCCTTGCTTATCCATGGACATGTTGGGCTCAGTGGTGGTCCTAAATTGAGGACTGCCTCAGTGCAGGTAACACCGGCACTGACTCACTTAACAACTGTGGGGAGAAAGGGTTGATTAACTTAACAACTCGCTTAGCCATGGAAATGTTGGGGAATTGGCAGTCAAATGCCTGGTGGGCGAAGGGGAGTACTCAGCATTATTTGGCCGATTTGCATATATTGCTCCTATTGGCTGGAGAGCTTGAGGCCTCAGTAGAGCTGAGCTTGGCAGTTAAAGGTGTGGGGGGTCCACTTTGGCCTCAAAATTTAGGGGAAAGAACCCAAAACCCCATTCATAACCATGACAGTGTTTATCACCAGAGGGTAAGGTATCCATGTGCCAAATTTGGGGCAGATTGGTGCTGGCATGGAAGAGCCTATTGAGGACAAACCCACAAATGCACAAACCCACACTTCTCTTTTATAGATATACTGTAGATTGCTTGATATGACTTTTTCTCTCTTTAAATAATCCCTGTGTTTTTATACAAAGTGTGTGTGTGTGTGTTTGTATCCCTTTTTATGACCCTGTAATTTGGCATACAGTAGGGGCGCCTGGATGGAGCTGAGCATTTACTAGCCATTTGCCCTTCCTGATACCCCATGGAGTTCGCAGCAGATATTATATCTTCTTGGGAACACACTTGTTCCCAAAAAGAAAAAAAAACTTTTATATACTATATGTATATACACTATATAAAAGTTTTTCTTTTCTTTTTGGGAACAAGTGTGTTTAGTCCATTTCCATTTGCATGCTCCTGGAGAACTTTTGAATTTTTTAGTACTATTCCATGCCATTGAGAGCTGCAGTGGCACAGTGGTTTACTCTATGTTATGTGATTTGTACATCTGGATTTATTGAGGTCTGTCTACTATTCCCCAGACATTGACAAATGCAACAATATCATTTATTTGTACTTTTCTCTTTAGTAAATGTATAACACACTATAATTCTCTATGGATAAGTATACACTCTGCAATTATTAACCTAACACAGGACTAGTGATCTCATTCTCCCTTCTCACCCCACCACATCATAGCCATGGAGTATTGCAGTTGCTTAAAAAACAAAAACAACAATTTTCCCAAAGCATCAAAAGTCAAGACAAGAAACAATGGTTAGAAACTAACCAAGGAGAGAAGCAAGCTAGAACAAAGGAGAAATATCCTAATGGTGAGATCAATCAACCAATGGAACAGCTTGTCTTCAGAAGTTGTAGGTACTCCATCACTGCAAACCTTAAAAAAGAGACTGGACACTTCATTTGTCTGAAGTGGTATAGGGTCTCCTGCTTGAGTAGGGGGTTGGACTAGAAGACCTATGAGGTTCCTTTCAGCTCTATTTTTTCTATGTTTTAATTTGTAATATCCTATTCATAACACCTACAGTCTTAAGAACTGGAAGAGGAAGAATATGTTGATCACTGCTTTGAAGTTAGTTTGAAGTCTTAGCTTCAAGAAACTAAGTGAGTGACTTCTAAAATCAAGACGTGATGGTTGGGGAAGGTGTTCTGAGCTACCATGGAAGACCTAATTGATTTGTACCTCAAAGCAAGGCCTTCATACCAGGCGGTCCTATTTGTAGCAACTTTGTTAGCAGTGCTGCCCCTTAGAGTGGGCAATGTTGCTGCCAGAAGTAATTGCATCATGGATAGACTTTTCCAGCTTCCTCAACAGAATTATCAGTCTGGAGACCTCATCATTGCAGGGATTATTTCTCAGAGCTTCATCATTGCTAATCCTATAACTTTCACAGCACACCCTACTTCTGAAGTGTTTGAAGATCACCTGTAAGTGTTTGCGTTTTATTAGGACCATTATTCATATCAGCCTTATGAATAGTAGACATAGCCTCACAAAGCAGGATCTAGTGGGCATCAGGTTCAGAGAAATGAACAATGCCATCATCAGGCTTTTTCAAATAAGCTTTTTCTTTTCCTCTGCCATGCAACTTAGAATAACTTTATTGTCACTAATTGGCATACACTAAAATGAAAAGTTGTTGCATACACCATTCAAAGGGTCACCACCTCCAATATACCTTACATAAACATGAATACATACATACATACATACATACATACGTACATACATACGTACAAAATTATACATATATTATTTGACACAGAGAAACAACACAGTCTAATTCAGATGTATATGTTTACATGGCGAGAAAAACAAATATTGTGAGTTTACCAGAGAGATGGCATTAGGAACAAAGCTGTTACAGAATTTGGAAGTCCTGCTAGAAATACTTCAAAACCTCCTCCCAGAGGGGAGCAACAGAAACAGACCATGTATGTGTGGTGTGTGGTGTCTTTAACAATGCATTGAGCTCTAAGCACATACTGCTTATAAGCATTGAATGATAGGAAGTGAGCTTCCTATAATCTTCTCAGCTGTCCTTATCACTCTCTGTAGGGACTTTCTAGCTGAGGCACTGCTGCCACTGAACCAAATAGTGATGCAGTTTGTTAAAACCCTCTCAATTGTGTCTCTGTGGAAAGTGGCCAGGACAGAAGGAGAAAGATGCATTTTCCTCATCCAATGCAGGAAATGCAGATGCTGGTTTGCATGCTTCACTAAGGATGATGTGTGGAGAGACCAATTCAGATTGTTTGTTATCTGCACCCCAGATAACCCCAGATGAAGAATGGTTGCAGGAATTGGGTATGCCTAGTCTAGTAAGGAGAAGACCTAGATATGTGATAAGGGTGTTCCAATATTTAAGTGGCTGCCACAAAGATGAGAGCATCAATCTATTGTCCAAAGTACCTGAAGGCAGAAGAAGAAACAATGGATGGAAAATAATCAAGGAGAGATCCAACCTAGAACTGAGGAGGAATTTCCTGACAATGAGAACAATTAATCAGCGGGATTGACTTGCCTCCAGAAGTTGTGGGTGCTCCTTCATTGGAAGCTTTTAAAAAGAAGCTGGGCAGCCATTTCTCTGGAATGAAAGAGGTCTCCTGAGCAGGGAATGGACTAAAAGACCTCCAACTCTGTTATTCTGTTATCTGTTATTGTTTTGAATTGGCAGATAACTTTTTGGTTTGGAGGCATCATGAGTCATTGTTCCTGACTGAGGTTTGTTAAAACTCCAACCTTCAAATTTATACCAAATGCATTCTCCTAGCCACAACATCTCTTTCCAGAATTTTCTAGGACGACACTAGCAAATGTATACTAATTTCAGATTCTGGACCACTGCTGCAAAAAATGTTTTAATTTCAGTGTAATAAATATAGGCTGGGAGGTATTCTCTTAGTTGTGCCATTTTTTTTTCCTTCCTAGTATGAACATTGTGAGTTAGAGAGAAAAAATAATTATCATTGCAGGGTATTTGTTCAAATTTACCAGCACATCCTAGCCTTGGAATTTGCTATAAAGGAGATCAATGAAAATGCTCAGATCTTACCAAATATTACCCTGGGTTTTCATATCACAGATAGCAACTTCATTCCAAGGGGGGCCTATCTGGCTTCAATGGCCATTCTCTTCAGTAAGGACAAATTGATTCCTAATTACAAGTGTGGCAGGGAAGTGAATGCTGTAGCAGTTATTGGCGGACCAATTCCTGATGTCTCTATTTTCATGGCCAGAATTCTAAGCACTTTCAAGATTCCCCAGGTAAGGAGGAATGTCTTGATGCATGAGCTTTCAATTACCTGCCTTCACCTCTACCTTCATCTCCACCTTTATCTCTATTTGCAACTCCGTCTTGATCTCTATCTCCATCTCCATTTGTGACTCAATTTCTTTTTCTAATAAGAGGGATGAAGATTTGTTCTGTTTCACTTTAATCAACTCTCCTTGTCTTCTTATTATATTTTTTTATATTAACCTTAATCTCTCCAGTTTGCATATGGCTCATCTCCAGTGCTGAAGGAAAAAACTCAAGAAGTTTTCTTCCACCGAATGTTTCCAAATGGGAATTATCAGTACAAAGGGATCTTGCAATTGCTGTTGCATTTCGGGTGGACATGGATTGGCATGATTTTTCTAAATTATGAAAATGGAGAAAGATTACTATGGAATGTGCTCCCTATGTTTTCCCAGAGTGGGATTTGCTTTGAGTTCATACAAGAATTGCCTCCAATAGATTTCTCATCCGGCTTTGAACGAATTATAGCACGATTTTTGGAAATATACAAAGTTGTGGTCAATGGTACAGTAAATGTGGTCTTCTTTCATGGAGAAATTCAGAGCATTCTGATGCTGAGACTGCTCCCATGGGTTGCAGATATGGCAAGGTTACCAAAACAGAAAAAAGGGATAGTCTGGATTATGGCAGCCCAGGTGGAATTCACTTTCTTTTCCTTTCAAAGATATATGCAGATTGATATACTTCATGGAGCTTTCTCTCTTGCAATTCACTCCAAGGAGGTGGTGGGCTTCCGAAGATTTCTTCAAATGAGAAAACCTTTCTCAGAAATAACAGATGACTTTCTCAGAGGGTTCTGGAAGGAAGTATTTCTTTGTTCCTTCCCTGACTCCTTCTCAGGAGGGACAGCTGAGAGGATCTGTACCGGGGAGGAGAAGCTGGAGTCCATTCCTGGTTCTGTGTTTGAAATGAGTATGACGGGCCATAGCTATAGTGTCTACAATGCAATCTATGCTGTGGCACATGCATTGCATGACATGCAGTCCTCAAATTGGAATGGTCCAAATCAGAAGATTCAGAATGACCAATTGTGGCAGGTAATGTCTTGAAATTGCTACACATAATGCCACTGCACCTGCTTAGTCAAGCTCAGTTATTTATTTATTTATTTATTTATTTATTAGTTGGATTTATATCCCGCCTCTCTTCCCCCAACGGGGAACTCGAGGCGGCG
>JANHGC010005607.1:67657-79454 GCA_027560395.1 Boaedon fuliginosus | reverse complement strand
TACCTTTCTGAGCCGGCGCTTCTGCAACGGGACTGGTGAACAAAGTGAATAATAATATTCTTTCCAGTTCAGTGCAACCCTGTTATTATGTGAACCGGTTAGGAACCCATCCCTGTGCATAATGCAAAGATCCTGCAGAAGCCATTATTACATCTAAATGTATCATAAATGTGCTGGTACAAGTATGCAATTCATGGCTGAATTCCAAGAATTGAAAGAATTCTGTGAGTTGAAGTCCATCGGTCTCACAGTTGTCAAGGTTGGAAACCCCTGCATTAAGCTGTGGGGGAATCTGGCAATGATTGCTGTGAACTTTTCAAGGGATTGGTTTGAATTATTGACTCCCCTCCCCCAATTTTCTGGCTTCAATACTTTTATTTAAGAGGAATTGGAATGTCAATCTTCTCAAAAGTTTTAATTTACCACTTAAAACTAGAAGCAGAAATCCTTAGTCATTGTTAGTCATTGATTTGTTACCAAATTTGGGGCAGAATCTCAGGACCACAAAAAGAGTCAGTAATTTGACTATTTAATTTTTTTAATGTTCATACTATACTGTCAACATATGCTTATGAGAAAAAGAGCAAGGGTCCCAAGTAACTTCATAGTTTTTCCATTTCCCAAAGGCAACATTCTCACTGTTATATAATGGTTATTTTTGACTGTATCTGAGGAAATAAAATGTACAATGAAAAATACGATGGCAGGAGGTAGACTAACAATAGGTTTAAAATAAAATTATGAAAGTTGCTTTTTCAATTAACTATTCTCTATAATAGAGAACTTGAGCAGAAGCTATGTTTTCTTTATCAGTCCTTTTAGTGGCATGAAAACTCTCTTTTGGATATTGTTACTTTCAACATGTTCTATATTTTAAAATGTTTAAATTTGTTTAGTTTAATCACATAGCTTATTTATATGGTGTAGGCTTTGCCCATGTTTGTCTGCCTTTGTAAAGGCAACATGCAATGGCTATCGCTTAACTTTCAGTGTGGACTTTTTAAAACGGGACAATGAAGGAGCTTGTGTTTTATGGTTGGGAGAGTCTGAATAATATCTTAAGCCTGGTTAAGCAGATACAGTAGTCTGAACCAAAAAAAAGTCAGGCAAAAGCCTTTATGGTCTGGCAACATCACAATATCAAAAGTGGAAATGAAAAAAAATAGCAGCAGAGGCTCAGGAGCTTTTTAAAAGGTTACCGTGTCTGAAAGACCACAGTGCTTTTAATTTTTTGTGTGTGTTTTTGATTAATGCATGGCAAATATTTTAAAGAAAAACAATTCTTAATATCATATGAATTTCTCTCTGATACTTGAACATTTCCTTTATTTGTGGTTGCTGAATTCCTTATTTTTCTGAGCCATTTAGTTAATAAATTATTCATCCAAAATTTACTATACTTAAAATGCTAGTTCAAATACTAATTTTCTTGCTCATTTGATTATCAGTTCAGTAAATGAATAAATAGGGGCACAATGTAATAGTCAAGTTAAGAATAAAGACTTCATTCTTTATACATCTAAAATCCCCTCAAACTATTAAATTCAATAAGCTCTCTTTACTAGCATTTACTCAAGCATGGATGTGATGCTCATGTGAAGAAGAAATTTTGTGGGTTAAAAACAGCTTTAAGAAAAGAATTTTCTGCAACTTTTTCCAAAAGACAAATCTTGTGGCAAAGTTTTAAATGCCCTTATGCTCATTTCAGTAAACTTTGTTTAAAAAAATGTGAATGTGAGTAGGAGTGGGGAAGCAGTAAATAAATATTTACAAAAGTCTGGCAACTTTTGATGACCTTTTCATTTTTCTCTTCATGGGACAGAGGAAAACCCCATTTGCAGTGGACCAACTTTGACCCCTTAGAATTCTTAGAAGAGCTGAAGAAGATAAATTCTCAAGTAGATACCTGGGAAGAGATGCTGAATAAGGCAGAAGTTGGCCATGGATATTTGGATCGACCTTGCCTAAACCCCGATGATCCCGACTGCCCTATAACTGCCCCCAACAAAAACTCAACCAAAGTAAGTTAATCTTTCTTTTTCCAGCCAAATGAGAAAAAATATGTTGAAAAAGCAGATTGTAATTCCATATCCTAAAATCATTGTCAGCAATATGATGCAGTTTCAGGATAGCAGTATTTGAGCAAGGTACACAGCCTTAAGTTCAGAATTGGTAAAATGATGGTTGGTCACACCAACTTGAATTGTTCTGCTAACAGAAGAAAATAAGGCAATGATAAGGAAAGCTTACTTAGCAGCAGCTCCAGACCAAGACACCTACTTATTCCTAATTTAACAAACAAGCTTCAAGGACTTAAGAACAATAGCTTTGAAATGAACTTCAATATAGTATTATATTTTAAGTTTTATACTGTAGAAAAAGGATATTGGAATATTAATGCAGTTAGAGTTGCAAAGCCACTAAACACTCATCAGTGTTAAATGATAGATTTGTGAACAAATTGCTACCAATCAGGTTCTATATACAAATGCTGTAGTACCAAAGAATGGGAAGTTTTGCAATTAACTTTATAATTTTTGAAAAGAGCATCTTTTTTAATTTCAAGATACAAATACTAATAACTGAAATTGATATATTTTCATTTTATTCTAGGTCATCTAAAGAACTTTATTCTAGCTTTTGAAATTCCCACACACATTGAGATTGAGGGAGGCTGAAATATTGAGGGGTGTTGATTTAGAATACCAACTGCCGTTTTTTTAAAAATTCATTTTCTAAAATTGTTTTTGATATGATTCTATTTTTGTTGTTGTAAGCCACCTAGAATTATGGTATATAAGATGAGTAGCTATGTTTTCTTAATAAAACAAAAATGTATTCTACTATCTAGATTTATATTACGAGAAATTAGACACTCAAATTGAAGTACAGGCCTTTTTTGTTTGTTGAAATATTTATTGGACTATGCTATACTTATTTTTAAAGATGAATATATTACTTTGTGTAAACTTTATAGTCAAAGCAAAATAGAAAAATTCAGAATGTTCATAGTTTGGGGCTCGTTCAGTGGTAGAAAGGAAGTAGACAGGATATGAGTGACTAAAAATTTTACTATGTTGGTGGAGTGAAGTTTCCTTTTTGTCTCTTAATTCTGTGCTTTTATTATTGTTGTTGTTGCTTAATAAGTTTTCGAGGGACAACTCAGGGCAGCTGAAGTTTATTTGCTGCCTAAGTTAGAAAAATAAATGGCTTCTTTTCATATAGACTGCAGTTACCCCAAATAATCACGTTGTTTTGCCACCTGAATCAGACAATCCCTCAAATGCTGCATCCTTAGTAATAAAAGTACAAGAGCAGACTAGCTTTTGCTAGCTTTTCATGACAACCAAAATCTACTCCCTAAGGCAGCTACTTCTCTCTACTTAGAGGTGAAACCATCCAGAAAAAGATAAAATGTACAGCTACCAACCTGAGAGAAAAGCCAAAGCTACATCTGCCAGAATAAATCCTGGCAGCATGAAAATACTTCCATAAAGAGCATTCTCTCCCCACCTGCATTCAGTTTGCAACCAGAGCAGGATTTGCAGGATTTATACATATTAAAACAGGTACCTTCAGGGGTATCCAAAGTGGTATCAGTGATCCTCCAAAAATGTGAATTTTCCTGTCTTTGATTCTGTAACACCTTTTTTTAAAAAACTATTTTCAGCCTCTTGATGTCGCCCTTGCTTTAAGCGGTGGTTGCTATGGGCTGTCAAAAAAATACATGCATTGGCAAGAAGAGCTGATTATTGGTGGCACAGTTAAAAATGGTACTGGGAAACTTGTCAGGTAAGCACTCCTAATCCAGTAATTTTTGCCTGAGTCATCCAGGTTTGAGTCTGCACATTTTCTAGGCTGCTCTATGGTTTGGATGTTCTTGACTTAGACTCTTCTGTCAACTTAGCCATTTGTCTCCCTATCAGGGATGGGTTTCTCCCGGTTCGCTGGTTACCCGCTTTGTGGGCGCGCTTTCCAAATGGCTGTCAAAAGCGCGCTGCGTGCGATCGACTCAGAAATTTCGGTGCGGTTCTGCAAGCACTCTGACAGAACAGCTGCGCGGCCGCAGCTGTGATGATGCTGTGATCTTATGCTGGCTTATTTTATTTGTTTGTTTGTTTGTGTGTTCATTTATTTAAAGATTTGCATGACTGCTCACTCACTCTCAGTGACTTTGGGAAGCTTACAAACAATAAAAAACCAATATAAAATAATAAAAAACAATAACTCCCCACCGCCCAATGACAGCATGTAGTCAAATGAGTCACTTGATGGGCCTATTTTCTGTTCTGCGGGCTCCTTGGCAGAATCAGATCTTCAGGGCCCTGAATTAGGACCTTACAAAAGAATGTCAAATTGGAAGCCAGTCTAATCTCTGAAGGGATGATAATCCGAAGGGAGGAAGCCATCAAGGAGAAGGCTCTTCTTCTGGGTTGCACCATTTGTACTTCCTTAGGAGATGGGGCCCATAACATTAATTGCCTCCGTGCTCTAGTTGGTTGGGTAGATATAACCGGGAAGAGACGGTCCCTCAAATAATACAGTCCCAAACCATGAAGGGCTTTAAAGGTAACAACGAGCACCTTATATTGTACCTGGAAGCAAATCAGCAAACGATGCAGCTCCTGCAGGATAGGTGACACGTGTGCATACCAGGGGCTGCACAAAACCATGCGGGCCACTGCATTTCAACCTAATTGGAATTTCTGGAGGCTTTCAAGGGCAGTCCCATGTAAAGCATGTTGCAACAGCCAAGACCGGTGGTGAAGCCATTTTTCTTAGAAGTTTCCACGCTGCCACATTTTAGTGCCTGGGAATTTGGGAGGGGGTATTTTTAAAGGGAGATGAAAGTTAGACATAACAACATTCTTCTTCTATGTCAATGTTAAGCCATGCTGCACCTAGTAAAGGAATGTCTTCAGTTGGGATGGTTGGTGATTGGACCATGTGATGGACTGAGCGGTGCAGGGGGATGGGTTTTGGATTTTCAGTTACAAAGGGAAAACCTGGAACTTTTAGACTTGAATTTTCCCAGATGTGCCAAGATGACTTCTCTAAATAAATTCTTGCTTGGAGGAACTTTGTCTTTGAGTGCTGAATGGATATGGGAAAGTTTCTTTGGAACACTGACAAAGGGATTGTTGGTCCAGCAAAAGGCGTAATTGGTGCACGATCTGCAGGTCTTATGGATATCTAAGTTTTCTTGGCTATTCTTTATTCTTTATTATAACATTTAATGTAAGAGATGAAACTAATTCCCTTGTGGAAATGACAGCAGTTTTCCTAAAAATTATCAAGTACTAGAACCTGGACAATTTGGAGTACCAGAAGACTTTGTCCTGCTTTTGGCTGCTTAGTTACTATTCTATTCTATTCTATTCTATTCTATTCTATTCCATCCCATTCGTCTATTCAGTGTTTGCTGTTCAGGAATTGAAAGCTTATAACACTCTTTCTAAGAGACATTTTACGTTTCACTTTCAAATTGAAGAGAAATTATTTCAGTCTGAATGTACCAACACAACAGTTCGCAAAGTTGGGCCCTGTTCACTGAACAGGAAAGGTGTAATAACATGGCAGATGAGTCCTAGTCTGGAAACTACGCACACAAGGAGAAACAAAATCTGGCTAGCAAAAACAGGAATGTTTCTCATTCCATTTATTTCTTCTTTTCTCTCCTTCCTAACAGGAAGGGGCTTATATCCTTCACACCTGAGCAGTTCAATTTTAAATCCATGAAACTATGCCTCAGGTTCAGGCATTGACTGCTTTTCAACAAAGGCATTCTGAAGGTGAATTAACATTCCTAAAACTCAAACATCAAGTCATGATAAAAACAGTAATTTAGACCTTTGCTGTAGCTAATTAAGAGATAGGAATGCCATTTTTTTTACTGATGAATTTTTGGCTAGACCCATAAATGGTATGTCCCTAGGTTTTGATTGGTTTAACACCTTAGTCAAGTTCTTACAGAAGATCTTGTTCACATGGCAATTTATGGGCCATAAAAAGCACCAGAAAAACAATAAAATCAAGTATAATAGACAGTGACAATAATTTAAAGTATAGCAAACTTAGTAACTTAAATAAAAGGCCAGTACTTCAGCTATCACTAAAGGAAGACAATGGCATTTCTAAAGCTGGGGGTGGCACATCAGAAAGCACTTTGTTTTCTCCACATCCTGGCATGACACATCTCTCCTGGCATTACACATCTCTCCTAGCAAGTGAAGACCTTCCCTGTAGATCTTCATGTCCAGACAAGAATATATTGGTCTCTCAAAACATTGCAGGACTATGCCAATTCTAAAATCTTGAAATCAGAACTTGTAACATCAGCACTATAATTTTTTGAAATTAAGAGATTAATGTAATGTGTGAAAGGAGTTCCAGATAATAGTCTGGTTGCCAAATTCTCTTAGTGTTTTGGATCTTCATGCTCACCCCTGGCAATAAGATGCGTAGTCAGAAGCTTCATCTAATCATTGTCTATTTATTTTCAGGATACAACATCATTGTAAGAACAAGGTAAAAGAAAGAATGAGCATGAAAAAAAGGAGATAAGAACCTTTTATACTCCTTGTTGACTGCCCTCCTCTTCCTGCAGTCAGGGAGAGATTTATGGCACCCTGGGTTTTTCCACCCAGGCTATGTTAGTGCATGGCAGTGGTCAGCACTCTGCCAGATGTTTAATCTGACAAATTCTAGTCTAGTTGCAACTTTCTAGGATAGATCAGATACAGCCTGCTGAACTAGACCAAATGGGATGGTACTTTGGACATGATGTCCAGACTCCTGTGTTCAAAACCATTACGCTCATCAGACCTGGATGACAATAAAAGTCTCTAGTGACAGAAATGAATCCAGAAGTAGGACTGCATGTTTTCTCCATTAAGAGACATGAGACATGTCTACTTTCACATCCTCCCCCTTTCTGGTTCATGAGATTCATCTTAGTTGGTTAGTCTTCACCCAGCCCCTTGTAACTCCTAAGAATGGACCAGCATTTACAATCCATATGGGCTATGATCATATGAGCAATCCTTATGCTCGACCTTATTTAAATGCCTTACTATAATGTGGTGGAATTGTACTAAATATTACTTTTTGGCAGACACTGAATTTTTTAGTTTAGCCAGGAGCACATTTTTTCAGCAGAGCTATAAACCTGTGAAACAATGTTTCTGTAAAGCAAGGGCAGTGATCTACAATAGCTGAAGGGAGACTTTATCATTTGAAACATCCTAAAACTGCTTTGAATTACTCAGTGCATATTTTATGCACATAAATTTTAAAGCTATGCTAAGTTTCCCTGTCTTCTCCAGAGAGACTGCTTTGGGTGACTGAAGACTGGTATTTCAGAAAGTCAGCAAAAATGTACTCACTTCAGAAAAATCACTTCTGGATGGATACATTCAAAATCACATGGTAAAGGACAAACTTATTAAAGAATATATTCTGTTGGATGCCAATATATGAATTGGGTTTTGATTTTTAAAATTTAAAAATTGCAATTGTATCTCTGTCTCTGTCTCTGTCTGTCTCTCTCTCTCATTCTCTCTCCCCCCCCCGTTCTCTTTGTCTCCCTCCCTCTGGATGAAATTACACAAATTTTCTCTTAAAAAATCTGTTGAGTTTACATTTGGTTTACTTGAAGTTGATTTTAAACTGGTTTGAGAAATAAGTTTCTCTGATGGGTATATCTCCTTTGATTACAAAGGCATGAAGAATACCCAACCTGCCTTAGATCTCTGTCATGACCTCTCAGACACTTCAATACAGGAAACTTGGAACTAAACCATCCCCAAAGATAGCTGTTCATTCTCTGTTTGAATAAATCTGATGAGGACAAACTCACCATCACTTTAGCTTAGTTATATATAACTTTCTTATATCTTGGGATGTTTTCTTTTTTTTAAAGGATTGGCCTGCATGGGATTCCAGGAGTTTAGCCAGTGCTGATATGATATCATTGAGGTAAAGAAGTCTCTTTGAAAGTGTTCTTCAATATGGACTTGACTTCGGGGGACTTTATGGATGCAGCTTCCTTGGAAAAAATATAGTTTGCAATAGCATTTTTATAGGCTATTTTTTAGTATCCAGTCTATCTATAGTCCAAGAGTCATTCTTTATCCAAGTTCTCATGAGGGTGCCAGCCATTCCAGTGGTATTCTTGGGTTGCTTTGAGAGCTACAAAAGAATTCTGGAAATTATGCATCTTCTGGATAAACCTTTCTTACATTTGGTGTTATGCCCAGTTTTACACCTTCTGCGACTTCTGGGAGCCCCAGTTTTCACCCTCCTCAGGCTGCAGGGGCTTCCCTGGAGCCTGGGGAGAACAAAACCGGCCCTCCCAGAGCTTCCATGCATGCCCTACATTTACCTGGCATCCACGTGGAGACTCCTGGGAGGGACGGGGTGGGGTGGGCAGGGCTAGCTGGTCATTCTAAATACTGGTTCAGCAAATCAGATGTCAAATTAACATCTGGTTCACCTGAACTGGCTCAAACCGGCTGAAACCCACCTCTGGTCCAGAATAGAACTGCTATGAAGAGGTTGGAAACTTTCTTCCCCTGAAAACATTGTATGATATAAGTTCTGCCTCTTTTTGTATGTTCATGAGAGACACAACTTGTGTATAAAAGAGGTGATGTGACAACATGGCACCGGATTTCTTGTTTATCCCTTCCATTTATCCCCATATGTGGACAACTTGGTTGAGAAGAATTTCAGAAGCCATGTTGTGCATGCTTTCCCTATTCTAATTCCTTTGGGTTGAGTATTGTACAAACTATGTTCTCTTTCCTATATCTGCCTGGATGTTAAGGTCATGTTTGCAAAATGTTTGGAGGGGGTTGTCTTAAGAGGTGATACTGCCAGTGATCTGGGGGAAAATGGGGATTTTCTATCATTTCCCCAATTTTGCCTGGTCTTTCTAAATAAGCTCACTTATAGCTGACTCCTAAGGTCAAATAGCCAGCTCTCTGTCAACTCAGCTCTGAATTTTTAATGTCTGATTTTAATCAGATTCTGTACTTTCCCCCCTACTGCTTCTGTTTTTGTGCTAGCGTTCTAGAATGTGTTTTGTTTTAGGAATTTTATGACAGCTGCTTAAATAACTAAATAAAATACCAAGAGTCCCCACAGTGTGACATCTCTTTCCAACTTCTGTATTTTGTTTGGGCAAATGCACTTATAAGTTTAGTCTTCCTTAAGCTTCTGGATTGATTGTTGTTGGTCTGCCATTTTCTCAAATGTAGGTTAATTGAAATTTATTCTCAAGAGGATATATTTTAGACACTATTTGTACAGAGCAGACATCCTCAGGCCAGCTGAATAGGGCAACAGATCAATAGCTGCATATTCAAAATTCATTATTTCAGGTAAACTGAGATTCAGAAAATTATATTAAATTCCTTTGCCTAGATGGAGAAGCAGCTATAAAATTACAGGAAAAAAGGAAGGAAAAACTGTCACATCACATTGGTTATCATATTTCTTTTTTGGTTAGAAAGCTCCTGCAGGCTTTCTATTACAGAGCAAATCTCTTCCAAAGCAAGATACTGTTTGACTAAATGTAAATTGTACTATGGAGTGAAAGTATTCTTCCAGTCCCTGATCTAAAGGTTTATGGTGGTTGGGTGAGAAGGGTTTAATTGCTATAGCTGCCCTCACCCATTAGAGCCAATTCCTATCCATTCCTCTTCCTTGTTTTTGAGCTTCTGGACTTTTAAGGGAAATGCTAGCTAGACTGACAGCTTTGCAACTTTGCCTCAATAAGGTAACTTAAAGAACAGGAGTAAAATGGACAATAATTTTGTTAATTCTCCCTTTTTTTCAGCTGGGGTCAGACAAGGACAGTGCCATTGCCAATATTGGTTTATGGTTTTTAAATTTAATTTTGATACTTTCTCAAAGTTGGAAATGGTATTATTGTTGCTGGACAGGGCAGTATTTTTCACAATTTGTCTACATCATTTCAAATTCTCAAAAGTGAAGTTGATCCCAAGATAGAACTACTAAACAGTCTGAACTGCTTCTAAGGATTTGGAGAGTGGAAATGCTGCTGACATAGAAGTGCCCTCTCATTTTAATCATGTCACAGGAGAATGCTATTATTTAGTGATTTTAGCCAATACTGGCACATGATCTTTACCTGAGTTTGAGAATTAGTTAAATAATTTCCATTCTACATGACTTGGAATAAATGATCAAAAGTGAAATTAGGATCTCAATACAATCTGTTGCTGAAAGAGACACTTCCAGTTGTGATCTCTAACATTATATTGAAGTGAAATCTTTCAGACAAGTATCTGCTGAGATAGTCCAATTAAAGTTAAATATTAGTTTTGATACAGTTAGCAGCTAAAACTATAGCTTCATGCTTTTCAGACCTCAGTTCCTGCTGTTTAAAATTACCAGCACACTAGGGAAGAAAATAAGGTTAAAGGATCAAAGCTTGCTTACCTAGAAATTTTAGCTTGAAAAGTGAGAGGTAAGCCATCAAGTCAGCTTCCATTTATTAACCTATCCCTTTCCTGAACCAGCCCTCAAATTTCTTAATTCTTAAAATGCAAAGCATGAAGTTAAAATTAACTTGACAATAATATATTTTCCCTTAGGCTTTTAAGTATTAAAACTGTTGAATAGTTCAGCAGCTGAAAGCCAATAAAACAAACAACACATGTAGGCTCATTCTGTGGTTAATTTTCTCTCATAAAATTAATGCCAGAAACTTTCCAAACAAGAAAATGGATTAATGCATTTATTATCTCAATTATAACTCAAAGTCTCATCAGTACATTTAACTACTGTGTAAAACTGTGTCTGAACATTGCATTTTCCCCTTACAGCTTTTGTATCAATATTTCTGTGCTTATAGCAGACCAAACAATCATTACTTAAATATCAGATGCACAAACAAATGCAAAGCAAAGGATCTTGACTCCATTTGCTGAGGTGTTGGGATTGTATAAGTAGAAAGTATGGAAGAAAGATATCTGAGCCTGCTGTGGGAGCTTCCCATGGGGGATGATTATGCCACAGGGTTTTCTTTTATTGTTTTATGATTATTTTATTTATAGGTAGTCCTCAACTGATGACAAGCTGCTTAATGACCATTTGACATCACAACAGGATTGAAAGACGTTATTTCCTACCTGTCCTCAAAGTTACCATTGCTGAACCTTACAGCCAAGTGATTGTATTTCAAATACTTGGCAACTGGGTCTCATTCATGACCAATTACAATGTATGTGGCCATATAATCATTTTTTGTGACTGTTTTGCCATTTTCTAGAAAAAAATTGATTAAAAAAATGCCAATGAGATAAGCTGGATTTGGATGTACAACCTCATGATCTGCTTACCATCTGTGGTGAGTCACTTAACAACTGTTGAGTTTGATTACATGATGATTTGGTTTACAACCACAATGACTTACAACCAAATTCTGGGCTCAGTTGTGGTTTTAAGTTGAGGATCACTTGCTTTGGTTGCATGGTTATTGTGAGTTACTTAGCATGGATGATTATATTAAACCTTTTAAATCAATATAATATTTGCAGATTTTACCCATGATCCTTTAATTTATAGGTTTCATTTCATTATCTGAACTTGTGGGTTGATTTCCAAACATTTTGTGACCAAGCTAAGTAACATCTCCAGTAGAGTTTAGGAGGTGTCAGTGTTCTTCTGTTTATTTCATTTCATTTCATTTCATTTATTAAATTTATACCCTGCCTCTCTTCACCCGAAGGGAACTCGAGGCGGCTAACAATACAATTTAAAAACAGTC
>JANHGC010005607.1:41631-54839 GCA_027560395.1 Boaedon fuliginosus | reverse complement strand
TGGATCTCAGGCTGTCAGGAAAAATGGTTAATTAGATCTTGAACTGACCACTGATAAAAATGAGAATTCAAAATGTATGTAAAAATATATACAGGATTTATTTACAATAATAAAATAATAAAAAGCTATCTATGCATCTGATTAATATATACAATAAGTTATATATAGGCCTTAGTATCACCTCAGTAAAAGTTGTTATATGGCTACCTCAGTAGATATTCCCTGGCCTCTCCTTCAAAGAGCCAAGGGAAATGACCACACTCTTTTCTTCCCTTAGGTGGCTCCACCCTACAGGGGCGGTGTGATGGTGGGGAGATAGTGACATAGAGTGGTGTGATGGGTTAAAAGTTTATGCTAGCACCTGCCAACTGTCACTTGATACTAGGGGCAATTTTGTTTGTCAGAACTCCATTTTGTTTTTTAAATGGCACAGCAATATTTTCTGACACAGAGCAAACATCGTGTCAGAACTAATCCTTTCCTCCCCTCCCCCATCCAGCCAGAACTGATGAAGCTTCTTGGATGAGAAGCAAAATGTTTTCTTCTTCCTCAAGGGGAAAAGCATAGTCCAATTGCCCTCTGAGATATCCTGTTGTAATATTTTCGCTAAAAGTAGAAATGGCAGATGTGGAATCCTAAAGCTTGCTTAGATCCCCCAGGTTCCTCTTCATTGTGCACCTTAGTTGAAATGAGGAGGAATGAACAACACCAATTTGCTATCTAATTTCCACCACATTTACAGTTTCAATGGATGGAGGAAAGAAATAATCCTGAATGAATCTTTGCAGTTCATTCCCAAGCTCCTAAAGCATGATTTGAGGGCCTAAGGGGTTCCACGCTAGCACTTCTCCAGCAACAAAAGATGAAACTTGGACAAAATAATCCAACGAAGCATTTAACTCTGACTATTAAGCCCCAAGAGATTTAATGGAGTTTACTTTCCTCCTGCTGTTAAGACTCAGCTGAGGTCCATTAAGCATTTTAGTTTTAAAAAAAAGAAGAAAAGCAGAAGGAAAATAAACATAGATGGATGAAGATAAGCATTTTATGAGGGAAAGCTCCTGAACTGATTTTGCTGTTTAGGGGCCTCTGTCTGGACTAATAAATATACCATTTTCCTCATGTTACCCTGCTAGTTATCATAAAAAGAAAAGAAAAAAAAGAAAAAGATTGCCCCCACCCAAACCGAAGGACTTCTTCACAAACTGAAGTAGCAATACAATCTGCAATGTTTCAGCTCAGTATCTAACTTACAGCTTCTTTGTTTCCAGGCAGGGAATTAAGCCATAAATTTCAAGCAGAAACTGTCCTTGCTGAAAGTAAAAACTTGACAAGGTGACGTCCAGCACGGCTAAAGTCTTGGCTGGTGATAACTAGATTTATTTCTTTGTGATCTCAGAGGAAAATAAATATCTTATCAATGTGGCAAAGACTTTGAAGATCTATGGAAAAGTTGTGTAATTTAAAACAAGAAAAGGTTCATTACTAAGAGTTGGGGAGGAGGAACCAATGCTAGACTTGAAATTCCGGGCCAGATCTATATAAAGGTTGGGGCAAAGGGAGTTGATTATTCCTCTTCTCCTAAACAAAAGAGACAAAGTGGCCCTACTCTTGGTAGATTGACATCTTATTCCTGAACTCTTGTCAGTTATTTAGAAACCCAGATTCCAGTTCAAGGACCTAGACATTTTCCTGTTATATCCTCTTCCAGTTTTCTGGTTCATAATTATCAGGTCTGAAACCAGTGAGATACAACCAGAGTAAAAGATCAGGAGAATGAGGAATTATGAAGACTATAAAATAACTTGAACTATAACGCACAGTGCCTTACCATTCATTACATTGGTTAGAACTATTGGGAGAGGAAATAAAAGTTCTAGGGAGCATCAAATTGCCTCCTTTATAAATTCCAAAGTTTTCAGAAGACCTGAGAATTTTTGTCAAACTCTATTATATAGTGCTATGCAGAAAAACAATATCCTGAAGTATTTATTTTCCTACTAATTCTCCTTCTATTTAATGAAATAATTTCTTCTGTCAAAATTTATTTCCTCAAAAAGAGAACATTTTCATGGGTGGAGGTTTTTTTTTTCTTGAATGCATTTTATTATCCAAACTACTACTAGTCTTTTTTTTTTAATATAATTTTTTTATTATTTTTCTTTTTATTACACATGTCATTTTGAGCAATGGGGGTTCACTGGGGTACAAGTTCCAAACATCAAATTTTTCATATCAATTTTATAGACTTCATACATATTAAAGAGCATCTAAGTATGTCTCTCCAATTTCAATTAATATATAGGCAATTCTATTTTCTTAAAAAATCATTCCCCTTATTTTATGCAGACAGTGATCCTGGGTACAACAAAATCATCCTATCTGTCCCTGTCTTAAGTCATTTCCATTTAATTTAATCAGTTTGATCAATATAGTTAATTCAATTAATTTCATTCTCAAATTTTAAAAGCTTTAATTAATCTCAAAGCATAAACTTTCAATTTAGCGCCTAATCATAAAACCCTAATTTCATGACATAATGTTTACAGTTCATCTAAATTTATACCATCAATCATATCTCAAGTAATAATCATCCTATCTATCCCTATCTTAAATAACTTCCATTTGATTTAATCAATTTAATCATTATAATTAATTCAGTTAATTCATTCTCAATTTTTTTAATTTTTTTGATTAATCTCAAAACATAAGCAATCAATGTAGTGCATAATCATAAAAACCTAAATCCTTAACATATTTACAATTCATCCACAATTCAATCATGTCTCAAATAATAATTCATTTTCATTAAACCTATTTTCCCCTCTATCACTGTCTACATAAATCCCCTTTTGTCCTAATGTACATTAATAATATTGATGATTACCACTCTTATCTGTATTATTGTCACTGTATTAATTTATTTGTATGTAATGTGATTCTATTTTATGAATCCTTTATAGCCTTATCAATAATTATAGGTTTATGTGTTTCTATTTTAGTGTTCCCTGGCCTAAAGGCGTTGGTAAAGGTGATTTGATTTGAACAGGATTTACGTCAGGTTGTGGAAACTTAAGTAATAATGTGGCCACAAACTTTTTGAAGAACATTGTCAATGGCATCAATATTTCGACTTGCAGTAGCAGCACCAAAAAGCAGGTATAATTTGGCAAGGGGTTCCAGGACTGTACCTATCCTCCATATCTATTCCAACAATACACATTACGACATTTTGCAAAAATGCTTTAGTGCTGTTTGGTTAAAATACAATGAAAACTATTTTTATTTATGTATTGAAAAAAATCGGACATTTAAGGGAGCTTCCAGCATAGCAATATATCTGTCAAATGTTATGCAGGTTGACTTATGACTGTAATTAAGCCCAATTTATGGCTGTAGGTTGTGCCACTTGTTAAGCGGGTCACCATGTGACTATGCCTAATTTTACTACCTCTTGTTTGCAGCAGTTGAATCCTATGGTTGTTGAGCGTTGCCTGCAATTAGCATTTTTTGCTAGAAACCGGAAGTAAACATAGGTTTCTGGCAAAAAAATGTCATAAATTGTGGTTACATGCTGCAAACAGCTGTAAATGGGAGTTTTGCTGCCAAGGATTTAAAATGTGATCATGTGACTGGGGGTGGTGGTTGGAATCCAGGTCATAAGTAGCTGACCTGTCCTAAATATCTGTATTTTCCCAGAAAGGCCAAATGTTTCTGGAAACCTTATGCAAACCTATTAAAAGTAAACAATAAATAAATCAACAACAATTTTGGACTCTCTGAATTTTGCTTTGGATTCAGCCTCGAGTTAATTCCAGAGGTTTTTGACTTATATTGAGTTTATTTTCCAAATTGCCAAATGTGTGCAAGTGTGTATGTGTGTGTGTGTCCATGTGTGGTTTTTTTTGTGTGTGTGTGTGTTTTGTTTTTAAATAGAATTGCTTTGTAGCTTCCTAAAATAGTTTACACATCTAGGAAATATCTTCTATTTAAAAAAACCCAGGAGTGACGATGACATCATGACTAATAAAAACATTTCCTCTTTGTTTTAAAATGTGTAAATTTCCAAAAGGAAATTGGATCACTGACTTTCCGCGAGCGGTTCGTCAAATTGTATTTTTCAAAACAAGCTGCTAAACGGCCCTCTCGCACGAAGTATGCAGTCAGGGATGCTTTAAAATCTCTGTGTATTTATTCGCCTATAACAGTGTTTCTCAAACTCAGACACTTTATGATATGTAGACTTCAACTCCCAGAATTCTCCAGCCAGCCATGCTGGCTAGGGAATTCAGCCGTGCTGGCTAGGGAATTCTGGGAGTTGAAGTCCGCATATCGTAAAGTGTCTGAGTTTGAGAAACACTGGCCTATAATGATCAAGAATTAATTCCTTGCAAGTAGATAGGAATATGTTTACCAGCAAGTGGTGTAAATGGGACCCTTTGCTTGAGGTACTAGGACCCCTTTGTCATCACTGGCAATTGTTGCGTGTACCCTGCTTCTTTTCTCTGCCACTTCTTCCCCAAAATGCTACATTTTGAAATATGCCTTTTGACACGTCCTATCAGTGCAGGATATGAGGAAATAGTCATGTGTACTTTCCCACAGCAGGATATCCGGAAATAATCAGACAGGGTTTCTAGGCATTCTAATAGTTGCCAATCGAAGGGGTTAATCAATCAATCAATCAGAACAGAGCTGGGAGGAACCTTGAAGGTCTTCTACTCCAACCCCCTGCTCAAGCAGGAGACCTATACCATTTCAGATAGGTGGCTGTCCAGTCTGTTCTTAAAAACCTCCAGTGAGGAAGCACCCACAACTTCTGGTGGCAAGCTGTTCCACTGGTTAATTGTCCTCACTGTTAGGAAGTTCCTCCTTGGTTCCAGGTTGCTTCTCTCCTTGATTAGTTTCCATCCATTCTTTCTTCTCTTGCCTTCTGGGGCTTTGGAAAATAGATTGACCGTCCCTCTTATAAAGGAGTCCATTTGCCTCTTCTAAGAAATATGCCTCTCGTGCCTCTTACGTGCAGAAATTGTGCAGAAATTGATTTAAGAAATCCTAAGCAAAAGAAATTTAAAACAGAGAAGGGAAAACAATGGAAATACAGCCATGTTTAGTTTAAATCAGCTTCAATCTCTATACTGTTTCGTAACAGTTTTATAACCATTTTTGCTTTCGCCCGCCCATTTCATACACTGACTTTCGTTTTTGAACTTACTACCCTTTTCTTTCTGGGAATCTAATCAACCTCAATTCAGTCATGACTTATGTCTTCTTTCGGTTTCTCTGAACCCATTCACTCTTCTTCCGTGCATTTCTTTGTAACTTAGCCATCATTCTTTCTCTACTACCATTCCTACAGTATTTCTTAAAGGACCCATTTCCCACTGCGTTCAGCTATCACATTTTACCTGATAAACTCAGCTACCGTATCGTTTAAGACATTGGGCAGAAGCATAGTCTTACACCCATCTATTGCCTTTGAAGATGAGCCCCGCAGTGGATGCCCCCCCACACACACACACAACCTCTACTCACCCAGCAACCTGCGATGCTGTCCGTGAGCTGATTATTGAGGACCGGTGAATATCCGCAAAAAAGATGGCGCAGATACTTGATATCTCACGGGAGCGTGTTGGGTTTGTTATCACCACTATCCTAGATATGAAGAAGAATAGAAGAATAAATCTTTATTGTCATTGTCCCCTTGGGGGAACAACGAAATTTCTCGGTTGTTATATCAACTCAGAGAAGGCACTCCACGTAAATTTAAAACAACTACAAACACTAATTAAAACAATTCAATACAATATAACAAATAAAACAAGATGACTTCAGAGTCCAGGGTTTCCATTTAAGGCCAAAATTGCTCTAGAGAAGAAACTGTTCTTGAGACGGCTCGTTCTCGCCTTCATTGTTCTATATATCTGTCCTGATGGCAGAATCTCGAAGAAACGGTGACCAGGATGCGATGGGTCTCTTATTATATCTAATACTTTTCTGTGGTATCTGATGGTATAAATTTGTTCTAAGGTGGAGAGTGAACAGCAAATGATACTCTCTGCTGTTTTAATAATTCTGTGGAACACCATCCTATCTCAAGAAGTACAGCTTCCATACCACACTCAGACTCATTACATGTGGGGAAAATCCACATATGCATAGGAAAAGGAAAAGGTACAGCCTACTCTTCAGTCGACCTTTAGCTTAACCTTCAGTCAAGGATATATGATAGATGTGTTCCCCTGCTAGAACCTTCAGACAAGCTCAGATCTGCTCTTCTGATTGTGAGAATATACTTTCTGAAATTTGGTTACTCAAAAATACATAATCCCTGAACCAAAGAGGATAGAAGCAACTCATCTATATTATCATAATTATCACCTGCAATGTAAATCAAAGCAATGTTGGCCTCTTACACATTTTCCTAAAAAAAAATGGAGTCAAAATTCAGTCAATTAAACTCCACAAATGGAGATCAGACAGCTAATAAGAGGAATCAGCAGAAGGCACCAGCAAGAATTAATATCAAATCTCAGATATTAGAACTCAGATAATCTGAGCGTGAACTTTCCAGTAAACTGTGGAAGACAACATTGTGACTTCCATGGGGTTAGATGAACATGGATATCAAAAGAACCCTGAAAGGGATTTGTAATAGGGGTTCTTTTGGGGGGATAAACAAGAGCAAGACAAGAAACATGGGTTCTTTGTATGTGAAATTAAAATCTAGCATATTGGGAGAATTAGACTATAATTTAAATAAACCAGGTCTTAAAATAATGCTACCAAATCTGTACAGCAAAATTAAAAATGGCTGCCAGATGACAGCAATGTTAAAGACGTTTGTCCACTTTTAAAGAAATTGTCATCTAGTGGTCATCAGAATTTTTGCAGTATCCATTGGATAGTGTAGCCTGAAAGTTAATTAGTTATTAATTGATTGATGAAATGATTACTTGAAGGCTTATTAGCTGCTACTAATTCATAGATGAAATATTTGTCTTGTAACTGAGTGGCTTATTAATAATTCAATAATGTATTGATTTGTAGGTGGCAACATTTCTATTATGAAAAGAAGAAGAATTTAAAAATGATTGGGTCTGTAAACTTCTAACACTTTGTGAAGGAAAGAATATCTGTGAAATATGAAGGCTATTCTAGATAGATGCCTGTTCCTACCACATCCTACTTTTGAAGTCATTTAAAATCTTGTTTTACCAGCACAATTCCATGTAATCAACTTTAAGAATACTCAAATCAGCAACAGAATGATAAATTGGGGAGATCTGCAGCACAGCGATGAAGCCAATCAGTTGAGCCATCTTCCCTGACTCTAAACCCATTCTTCCCCCAGCTGACCACTGGGATCTAAGATAGTTCTCCTCTGGGTTCTGCCAGATTGGTGACAGAAAGTGAAAATGGAATTGAAAATTTAAGTACATGTTTTAAGTACATTTTACTTATTTAGATTTATATGGATTCTTCTTACTTTATCTACAACAACACTGAGCAGCTCACAGCAATAACGCCTGTGTCTTTCCCTTTCTTCCAACAGTTGGAAATACAACAAAAATCATGGCAGGATTGAATCAGGTGGTTTGCTATTTATCTTGCTGGTTGAAAACAAAACTTCAGATGAGATTATTGTACTGTGTTGTGGACTAGCTTTAAAAATGATTCGGGAACTCATGTAGAATGAGCAGCAATAAGACTTTCAATGTCCATCAAGTGAAACACATTTCATGGCCTTTATGCTTGTTTTACTGGTTGTCTGATTGCTTACAGCATCTACTTAAAGTTTTAGACTTGGCTTTTGTAGTGGAATCAGACAGAAAATGAGCTAGTGGAGTGCACCACTTTTCCCATGCATACGTGGATTTTCTCCACACATATTGAGCCCATAGACTGCAAACCAATCATGTAGAGATTTGTGGGTTATAGGTTATGGGTTAATGTTAACTTAAATTCTTAATCTCAAGGATCATCAAGTATAGAAAATTAGACTGTCAGGTGTATTTTCTTCATTTATGAATATTCTTTATATTTTGATTGTCCTTCACATATATACCAGGGCCTCAAAATTGAGTGTATCTTTTATTTTCTTATATGATTTGCTTGCAGTTGCTTTAAACATGATTTGGTAATTGATGTAGAATAGGCAACAAGGAGACTTGCAGGTGCTCATCACACTAGTTGTTGATATTACAGATGAAAGAAGTGTAAAATAATGTTATTATATATAATTATACTTTTACGATATGTACTGCAAGATAATCCAAATCATTCAATAAAGAAAGATAAGCTGATAATTTTAAAAAAACCTTCCCTTTTTCATCTTTATCTAGAACTTGAATTAGAAGAACCTAGAATTCTAATACCTCCTTTTGCACATAGGTCAGATAACCCTTTCCCAAGCTTAAGTATTCTGTAACTGTATTCTTTTCTTATCCTTAATATACATGTGTAAATATTTTAATCACCCATCTCAAGTAGTCCTTATTCTGCAATAGCAGGATCTGCTTACCAGCAATCTGACCACTGTGCTCTCTACCAGCTACAATGTCCAGGTCATAATCAAAGGCTGTGCCACACACAGCACACTACACTAATCCAGTTGTGTGCTCATCAAGGAATCAGTCACTTTTGCCAAAGAATCTTGAATGCAGATAAAGATGGATTCCTTATCCCAGCCATAGCATCCACTTGCTACATAAGCAGGAGTTCTCCATCCAGCAGTACCCTGGACACAAATTGACCTTTCAGGGAAATATGATCCTGTATTTCGTGGAAAGCAAGATGTTGCCGCCTCGAGTTCCCCTGGAAGGGGTGAAGAGAGGCGGGGTATAAATCTAATAAATAAATAAATAAATGTTTATGGTGAGATTATTCCTT
The DNA here is from genome assembly GCA_027560395.1 of Boaedon fuliginosus. Taxonomy (NCBI): domain Eukaryota; kingdom Metazoa; phylum Chordata; class Lepidosauria; order Squamata; family Lamprophiidae; genus Boaedon; species Boaedon fuliginosus. Next base: position 45,947 of record JANHGC010005607.1, on the reverse strand, counting down.
TTTATGTAGATCCTAGCAGCATCCATGGACCAGTACAAGACTGGTCCAAGTCATGGTGGAGATATAGAACTAAGTATCATCAGTATACTTACATATAATTTGAAAAGAAATGGTTTCCTGTTATGCATTAATTTATCCATTTGTGTAGAATATCAGTATTGTCAATATTTTGGGAAAGGTAATACTAAAATTTAGTAAAGATATTCTTCCTTCATAAATATTCCATCAAGTCATTACATTATCTAAAAAGGTTCATATTATTCCAATGTCACAGTCCTCCCTCCACTCCCTGTTCCATAAATCCACCAGGGAGTTGCTTTCAAACTGATTTAAGTTCGGTATGTCAAGTTCATTGATCATTTTCTTAAGCACAGTAGGAGACTAAAGTTAGATTACATGACCATGAGATATCTCAATGGATTGCTCTAGAGGAGGAAGAAAAATGCCCAGAGTAAGTGTCATCTCCCTTCTGGAACAAATGATGAACGGAAAAGTTCTGGGAAGTTTGAAGGTCATAATATAGGAAAGGATGCCATAGTTATTTCAGATGAAGTTGCAAAATTCAAAAACAGTGATATCTAGGTATAAAACCCAACACCATCTGAAAGTTTAGGAAATAAAAAAATAAAAAAAGTATAGGCTGATTGTGATCTTGACTAATTTAGTCGACCTCTCATCTTTGAGTTATAAATCTTGCACTTTCTGTTGTTATCCCCGATACCTTGTATTTGAATTCTCATCCTTTGTAATAATATTCCCATGTAATCATTTTATTTTGCAGAATTAATGTCATGATCAAATGTCGAGTTCTGCTCCTGCATCTGGATTTGGCATTTGTGGAGCTTTCTGACTGTGATAAATTTGGTCTGCATACACAGAGCTGATTGGGGAGTTCTTGTCGCTCTTTGAGCCTGATTATTCACTCACAGGTCTTTTATTATCCAACTAGGTAATATCATCAGTATGAGTGTGAGGTTTGTAACCTGTTGATATATAGTAGCTTGCCCTGCCAATTTTGGTGGGAGTATGGTTTCTTTCTGACTGATTTCTTAATTAAAGTGTTGTTTTCTGCCACTTTTATTATCTAGTGTTGTTTCCTACTTATTTGAGTGCTGCTTACTGCAGGAGATGTGTTCTAGGCTTTTTGTCTCCTTCTTAGGTTTTTTTTAATTGTCTCTTTGAAGGCAATGTTAATGTGGTTTATTCATACGCATCTGTTGATGGTTGATTTGCCTGAATACCAAGTTTTCAGAATTGCCTAGGCACTGTTGTAATTGACTTGATCTAAAATGGTAACGGTTTCCTGGTTGAAACTATGCTTTATTTTGTCAATATGTTATGAGTTTAAGGAGTTTTTGTCATGTCTTCTGATTGCTAGTTGATGTTTGTGGATGGGTTCTGCTAGGCTTCTTTCTGCCTGTCCTACATAGCGGTTGTTATAGTACTTTCATTGTATGTTTTAGATGACTCCTGTTTCATTTTTTCCAGCTATGAGGTCTTTTGGTTGGCTTAAGATGTTTTAGAGGGATTCAGTTGGTTTGTGTGCTATGGAGATTGTGGTAGTCTATTAGTTATTTCTGAGATGTTTTTGATGTAGGGGAGTATTTGTGTTTCATAGATTGTACTAGTTGTGCTGTAGCAGGTTTTGCAGTAAAGCACTTTTTGATAAAGTTGTGTGGATATCCATTTTGTTGGAAGATATTGTTGGAAGGTATAGGCGATCTGTTTCCTTTTTTCAGTATTCTGGGTTGCATTTGTCCTCATCTAAATAATGTTCTTAAACACCTCCTTTTGTATAAGATTGGGGTATTGCTTTGGTAGTGGAGGATTTGGTTGGTGTGGATTTTTTTCTGATTGTCTTGAGTTTCTAATTTACCATCCTTTCCTCTGCTATTGAGGATGGTCTGATTGCTAATTGATCACCAATGACCTGAATAGGAGATAAGGGTTACAAATGAAATGTGGGAACGGAGATCAAATAGCATCTATCAATCGAGATTCTGGTCCCCTTTTTCACTACTTTCAGACTTCATGGCAGGCATGCCAATATATTCTGACTCTGAAGATACTTTATGGTCAGGAATTTGCTTACAGGAAGTACTCATAGGCATAAGAAGACTAGATAAATTGCTTTATTGCAGACAAGGGGAAAGCCATATTTATGCATAAAATTTGCCTGTTGCAGCACAAAGAAAGAAGCTCTATACATATGTAAAGTTTAAATTCTAGTCCCTTCCATCTCTTTGAGTGAATAGAAATATGGCTGGCCTTCAGATTTGGGTACATCTACACAGTGTTTACACAGTTATTCTGCCTAGCTTAACAACTGCTGCTTCTTGTCTCCACAGCTTCAGGGTTACATTTATGCAGCAAAATCATACAAGTCTTAAAAAGCAGGGCTTAATCATAATAGCTCATCACGTTCATAGATATATGAGTGAACATTAGCTATTCAAGAGCCATTCCATATTATAGTTATTTTATGATCAAATGTATCTGTCTGTATATCATAATCAACCATCCACTATACCATTCATTACACAGTTACTTAAATAATACTTAATCACTTTGCAAGAGTCTTAATTTTAATTTTACCTTTATTAATTAATTATGAGACAGTATGTCCAATTCTTGCAGATACTTCTTTGCCGTGTATTATTTAAACCGTAATTATAGCCATTTTGTATTTTACTCTGATAAGACGGTGACTCAGCTTCTGACAGCTTCTTTCAGAGCCTTGGTTTTTATGATTTCATTCTTTGAACTGTATCTTTTGAAAAACCATTATGAATGCAAGTTAATGTCTTGTGGAAAACGTCTGCTGAATTTGATGTAAAAAGAAGGAGGTAGGGATAAAAGAGATACCTGGGAAAGGGGGGAAAAAGCTAGAAGGAAAAAAAAGTCATTGTCTTTTCCTACAAAGGATTGAAGGATTGAAACCCATATCCAACTTTGCTGTTGTCTTAATTTAAGATTCTTTAGTTGCCTGCAATCATTATGAAAGCAATAATCTAAAAAGAAAAGTTGATAAAAATATACCAGTGTCTCAAAATGGCTGTGGCTGACTCATCAGGCTGGCTAATCATACTGCTGTGAGTCATTACAGTCACAGCATCGTTGTCTGATATGCATTCATTAAAAGAAATAATTAGTACAAAAATGTAAGTAAACAATGAAGTTGGCTTAAGAATCCTACAATTTTTATATTTATCTCATTGTTAAAATGTTGTGAGCAATATTTGTTTATCTAGCCATTTATCTTTTAGTCATAGAAAAATCTGTAGCACAAACATTTTTCTTTCACATCAGTGCCTTATGTTATACTTTCTCAGTTTGATTCCTAAATCAAACTTATTTGCCTTGAAGAGTTTACTTAAGTTAGTGTTTTAATAAAATTGATGTTTTAGAAACCCAGCACTTTCTGTTTTGTCATATTTGATAAGGTTATGCAGCACTTTGAAGACAAAAATATTGCTTGGAGCATGCCACAGTGCTCACATCCCATCTCTTTGTAACCCCATAAACCAAATGTATCTTTTATCAGGTTCAAAAAAACACTGCAGAGGGCCCCAACCCATCCCAGAAAGAGGCAGCTGCTTTAACCTCATAAACCTCCAAGTGCCCTCAATGAGTCTCAGAAAGAGGGCTAACAACCAGATGACTACAAGGAATCTGAATACTTCCATCTTCCACCATTCAGTCAAAACTGAAGAAGTTTTTGGGATGAGAAGTGAAATGTCTTCAAGCAAAATCAAAGTCCAGTTACCTTTTGAAAAAGCACCTTTGGGACAACCATGACCTGGATGACTGAGAATCTCCACAGACATGTAACCTCATGATGATACTACATGAGATCCAAAGCATTGCTTATTAATTAATGTTGTCTTTGGTTATTAAATATTATCCTACAGGGAGCCAAAATCAAGTTAAGAGACTCCAGCATGTTATGACAATCAAAATAAAAGTTTATTTTTAGGACATTTCCTCCTGATTTTGTAAACATCACAGTGACCAGATTCAGTTTTACTTTTACTTTACTTTTTATTATTTTATTTTATTTTTTATTCATTCAATACATTTGTATAATTCCGTCAGAGTCAAAGGGCTATTCCTACCCCTAAACAAAACCCTCTTAAACTCTTTTTGACTCCAACAGATGAATATGACTCACCTTAAAAAAAACAAGTTGAAACTGACCAAAGGTAGCAAGGAATTCAACAAGAGGTGGTGTTCAGCCAGTTCTGACAGGTTCAGGAGAACCGGTAGTGATCATTTTGATTGGTTCAGAGAACTGGCAAACCACCTCTGATTGACCC
>JANHGC010005607.1:22729-38273 GCA_027560395.1 Boaedon fuliginosus | reverse complement strand
CAGGATGCTCTTCTCCCCCCCAGTCATCAAAAGCAGCAATGGGCCTAGAATCTGGGGAGGGGGGAGCAGCCTGGTGGCAAGGGGCCTGACATTAGCACAAAAGCTCGGTACAGTTTTTCAAAGGAATCTATCGCCCAAATAAAGTGATGCTCAAAGGGCGAAAATGGTGGGTGACTCGAGTATAAGCTGGGTGGCTCAAGTATAAATTGAAAGTGACTTTTTTGGCATATTTTGGGTGCTGAAAAACTCAGCTTATACTCGAGTATATACGGTATATGGTTTTATATATAGGATGGGGATCAGTCATAACCAAAATTTGTCTTGGTTTGCTGTAACCCAAGATATATTTTCCTTTGAGGGTGTATGTCTCTTGGTGTGTGTTTGTGTGCACTGCCTCACTTTTTAACAGCTTTATTTCCTTTTGTGTCAACAGATCTTTCAACTAAATGTGTTCCATCTCTCCCTCCCGTCTTTTTCCTCCTTCTCCAGACTATTTTTAGCCTCTTATCACAGTTATTTCCTGCAGTAAATAGTTTCCTGGCATTGCTGCTGGAGCAGACTGATGTTAAGAACTGGAGAGCACATTGTGGCACAGTAGGTGACCGGGCTGGGGGCTGGGGAGAGGAGGAGTTGGAAGCCAGCAGCTGCAGGGCCAGAGAAAGCAGCCCTACATTGTGGCTGGCCCCAAAGTAATAGCAGGATGATGGGACTATATTTCTTCTTCCTCTCTCTTTCCCTCTCCCAGCACTGGCATAGTAGACTGTTAGAATCTCAGATGTAGAATAATTCTTTCCAAGGTGTCTTTATCTTGCTTTGGTTAAGGAGTGCTCTTCATTATTTTATCAAGAGAATTGCCTCTGCCCAAATGCCTTATAGTGCAATAAGGGAATGGGAAGGGATACATCATGTTAGAAAATGGACTGAAATGCAATTAAAAATCTGAGTTGGACAGACTCAAGAGAAAAGCAAAAACAGCAAAGGGAGAGAGCAGGCCTGCAAAAAGCTGCTGCAGCATGACTTCCCAATGCCAGGAAAGCAAATGGATAAATATCTTCAGTTGTAATTATTCACAATATGGCCACTTGGTTAAAAATGAATACAAACAGTTTTTCATGCTACAGGAGTCTGCAAGCCATACAACTCTGGGATAATATTTAGTTTTATGAATTATTAGATTGATACCCTGCCACCTGACAGCAATGAAAATGCAAAATGTAAACAAAGCAAGGTCCAGGTTTAAAGAAATCAAACATTAAAATGAAATTAAACAACAGTTAAAAGCATGGTGGAAGAAATTAAAGAGTGGGGCCAACTTGCAATTTTCTAGCGAGTGCCACATAAAAATGGCTTTTCCACACATCAGATAGTCAGACTACCAGCAGTGGATTTATGAGAAGCTCATCTTCTGGTGATTTGAATAGAGGCACAATGACAGACACGGTCTCATGGTCAGGTCCTAAACTGTTTATAGGTTTTCCAGGTCAATATCAACACTTTGACTTGTGCCAGTAAGCAATTAACAGCCAGTGCAGATTTCTCAGTGTATAAAATGTATGGCCACTGTGTTACCAAATATGAAATCAGAATCACAAACTAGACCTCACCTGAGTCTTTGGTAAAGAAGACTGAAGAAGACACATAAAGGCAATATCCTACTTCCAAAGAATTAAAACAAAACCTAGTGTCTTGATTGGAACTGCTGAAGTTTGATTGTTAGTATAGCACACAAGCCACCTAAACTAAGATCATTCTAAGCTATTCTCTAAGCTCACACTAAACTATTCTCTAAGACAGTGGATTTAAGCTAAAGTGAATAGATTTCAGTTAAATATTAAGGTGGAAATCCTTATACTAAGAGCATTACCCTAACCCTAACCCTAACCCTGATGATACACATTCTGACAGCGGCTAGAATTGTATTTGCACAACAGTGGAAAGAGGAGAAAATACCAAGTGAGAATACGGTGATCAATAAAATATTAGAATGTGCAGAGATGAATAGATTAACGTTAATGATCAAGGAAAAAGAAGATAGCGAATATTTTAAGATATGGCAAGTTTTTTATAGATGGTTACAAGAAAGGTGTTGAAATATCTAAAATATAGTGATATTTAATAATAGACTATAAGAGTACATTTGCAAATGATATAAATGTTGTTTTTTGTGTTTTAGTATATAATATATTGTTTTCTTTTTTTAAGTTTAGAAATTACACATATATTGTATTTTTGAGTCTAGAAATATAGAATGGTATAAATTAGTAGTGATCATTAAGAAAAATCGATGTAAAATCTTATGCAACATGATGTTCAATATATGAAGATGCTTTTTATTTATGTAAACAAAATTAAAAAAAAAATCAAGTGGCAAAGCTAGGAGTCCTAGTCCCATTTTAGGCACAAAGCCAGACAGGTGACCTTGTGCCATGCACTGTCTCTCAGTTCTGGGAAAGTGGCAGTAGCAAATAACTTTTGAAAATCTTTGCCAAAAAACCTTGCATGTAGTTGTCTAGGCAGTCTCCAAAAAGTTAACATGATTGAATGGTGAAAAAAATAGAGATAGAGATAGACAGATAAGATCAATATCTTTAAGGAATTTATTTCTGGCCTCCTTAATTTCCTAATTGTGTTTCATCTCATTTCGTCAATAGTGAAACTGCAATATAATCAGAGTAATTTGATTTATTTGCTTTTGTTTAAAAAACAACTTCAGAGTGTCTGTCCCAAAGTAGTAGGGAATATTTCCAAACTGTGTGTCTAATCCCCGCTCCCCCAACTCCTGGGTGAAGACCAATTCTCCACAGTAGTGCCTCCCAAATCATGGTAAATTACCCAACATTGGATAAAACGTTTTTTTTTCTTTGCATAACAACAGGCAAGTCCATTACCCAATCACAACAGGGAGATTTAAATGGACTTAGAGTGCTTCACCTACTTGGGATAAAAAGCACTTTCTGATAAGTAGTTTTGGGTATTGAAGGAAAAAGTGTGGGAAGCACTACATTACAGACTTCTGCCTGAACTGTTACAAAGGAAGACTCCATGCTGAACTTTGTAGCTGAGTGAGGTTCTGCCCTTTTATTACAAGAGAATTCCACAAATTTTGCAAACAATACACAAAGACAGGGTTGTGCTCCTGGAAAACTAGCATTCAGGATTTGCTAATGCAGCAGAAAAGAAATGGCAGATGACTTGTTTTTCTTTTTCTGACAGGACTATCATTCAAAATTTAATTTATTAATTAAATATTACGTTAAATATTCTTTATATATTAAGGCAGAGTTGCTGTTCATGAGAGTAAGGTAACTTCTTCAGACAGTTAGTTTAAAGACACAGAAAAAACATAATAAACACATTTTTTAACTCTTCCAGTTCAGATGGCAAGACTATGTTGCAATGTTCTTCTATGCAAATAAAAACAACAAATCCTGCTCCTCTCTGACATGCTAATGTTTCAAGTAAATGCAGACTACTTGTTTGGAGCCGTCAAGCATACTACTTCTGCCTTTGAAGTGGCATGTTCCAGAAACTGTTGAATTGTGCCTTCATTTTGAAAGCATGTTTCAAATAATTCTTAAACCAGACGGAAAATGACTGTGTTTCTTCCCCAAATCATTTTAACTACCTAAATGTACAGCTATGTTCATGATGACATTAACTTAGGTTGATCAAAAAAAAACAATACCATTTTCCAATTTTTTAAAAAAGACACTGAAAGAGCTTCTATATGACATTCGTAACTTTTGTTTTGTCCATGCACAAATATAGAAACTTAGTCACTGGTTTACTATATCAATCATCCATTTATCCATGTCTAGCATAAAAATCTGTTCCACCAGCTGAAACAAACTACTCATTAAACAGTTGTTATGGTGTTCTACTGAAAGAACATTTAGCCTGCAATTAAAATAATAAATAAAGTCCAAGCAGCTTCCAGCTGTGTCTGCTATGGCAGTGAATACTGATCACCTCTTTGGAGGGAGAAGAATAAAATAAATCTCCAATCTACAGTATAACACAGTCCTTTCAACAGTTCCAAAATGGCTCCACACCCAGTTGCACCACTCAGTTGACCCTGATGACACAGATAAACCTGCAAGTGCTTCAACAACCCTCTAAAATGATCCAAATGACCAGCTGTCTGCAAGGAGTATAAATCCTTCCATTCCTCACCATTCACTCAGCGTTGAAGAAGCTTCTTGGATGAGAAGTGAAATGTCTTTGAAGAAAAACTAGAAAGTCCAGTTGCCTCTTGAAAGCACCTTTGGGACAATAAAATAAATAATTTTATTAAATTAGCTGCCTTGTGTTCCCCTTGACTGGGGAAGGGAAGTGTAGTATAAATCCAATAAACATAAACATAAACTTAAACATATAATCCAAATGTGAGACATTTGTCCCACCTTGCATTTTGTAAGGACACACTATCTCCCATGATTATCTATGGATTTCCCAGTTTTGAGATCAAATATCCATGATTATTGCTACCTTAGCACTGGGGCTAATATGAAGTATCATGAAAGCAAAGGGATTTTCCTAAGAGAGTTTTAAATGTTCTATAGCATTTGGACAAAAACAATAACATAAAATAAAGTTAAGTGAAAGAGCCATACCCCAGTTGTTATGCTAGTGTTACTGTATGTCACTGAAACAAATGGTTCCAGAAATCCTCTGGTGAATTGATGAGCCAGAGTTTATTGTTTTATGATTGGGTCTCATCTCCATTTGGAAATCAGTGCCTAAATATATGCATACATATAGTATATGGTGCCTAGAATATACCATGAATCTTTCTGACTTTCTATTAGAATAATGGCCCTCTCAGAGACATTGTCTTCTGTTCATAAATGCCAGAGAAAAAACATGATAGAAGTAAAACTTAACATAAGTATAATTTGTAAGATCTGGTTTGGACTCAGGGTGAAAAATAAGACTCAAGGCTAGAGAGCAGCATTATATCTGAACTGATGAGCATTAACAGAACATTACATTAAAAAAAAAACCAGTTTATCACCTGTGAGGACAGGGTGGGAGGCCCAATCCAGTCAGTCAGAAACAGTGAATAAGCTTTTGGAGAACTTGGGAGTTTGCTCATTTATTTTGTGACCTTTAGTTGGTATGTTTTGAAATATTAAAAATAACTTAATAATAAAAGGTGTCTCTGTGACAGGACATGCTGTTTTTATGGCATGAGAAAAAGAACCAATTCAGCTGGAGCAGCTCTGTGGATGATTGATGACATAAATTGAATTCTCCCTTTCAAACAGATACTTCTGTTATTTGCTTCTTGATTCCTCTTCTCCTCTGTAGCACACACAGAAGAGAAGACTTTTCAGCATGTGTGGGTTGGAATATTCCAGTTGAAATAAAAGAAATGCACATTTAAGCAATCAAAGCTATCCTAGCTGCATGAGCTGGCATTAAATCTGTCATTCTTTTCCAAACTCAAGCCATCTAGTGGATTGAGGCTGGACACAGATTGAGTAGACTTGATTCCAAGCTTCCACTCAGCCATAAAAGGTCATTTATTGGCTTGAGGTAAATCACTTTCTTCCAGCCCAGTCCCAATATTAAAAAGGATGATTTGGAGGAGAAAATAAACCAATCCCTTCTACCTGAATTATTTGGAACAGCAAACACAAATTATATTGCCCACACTTGTACTTTCTCTTGATAAGAATCAAAAAGATTCATAGCCTGCTACGGAAGAATAGTCTGGCAATGCTGAATTTCTCTGATCCCGAGACATGGAAAAACAACTTTTCTAAGCATCCCCTTTCCACCCACTGGTTCATGTGGACTTCAACAACTTCTGAAAGGCCACAGATGATGTATTTGGTTTAGGATCTCCTTTAACAGCAATGCATGCAGTAAGCCTAAGAGGTTTTGTAGAATGCAATCATTGAAGAGTGGGTGATGGAATAGAAGATGGATAGTTGCTGAAGGGCATTGTTTGGCAGAGCCAATGTCTGGATCTGTATTGATATGTGGGAATGACCTTGGGAGACAATAGGAAGAGACACATACTGGACAACTGCTGTGTGTAAAAGATATCTCAGTCCATAGAAAGAGAGGAGGGAATATGGGAAGCATTACAGAAAGGAGTTTTCTAGGGAGTAAAAGGAGAGGGCAGGAGAAATACTTTCAGTCTTGCAATATTCTGTTAATGTAACTTTGCAATAAGGACCGAGTTAGTACTCATAGATGTGCCTTTTGTCTGGATTACCTAAAAGGGATAAAATAGCACTAGAGCTCTATCAGCCTGCTTTCAAGATCTTGACAACCAAGTTTTTCTGAAAATTAAATTTTCCTAGAATTTTTTTTAGCAAGATTGATTGAAAGGGAATGAAAGAAGGTTATAGAAATCTTACCAACTTGGTTAGTTTTAGAACCTGATTTATCTGTCAATTTATTAAGCCAGAGATGTTTCTAGTTTTTACTAACAATCTCAATGTGACCCAATGAGGATGCTATTAATTTTTCCAATAAGTGTGAAGGAGTGTGAAAGAGGCAAAACCTTTCTTAATCAATCCAAATTTCTGTTAAACTCTGAATATATAATTACACTTTCACAACTATCAAAAATGGGAATATGCAAATGATATGGGCATTAACCATCTCATGCATTGTACTTTTCTGTATATTGTTGAACCTTGGAACAATCAAAATGTCCAAGGATTCAGTTTAGCTGGACCACAACTCAGCTGGAGTGGTTTGATCAAACTTCTGAGCCATGAAAGAAAACATCTTTCCCGTTTGTCCCTTTAATAAAAACAGACAGACATAAAATAAGCATCAATGATTTAAGCTATTATAGCCTACCCATTTCTACATGGTTTCCCACTTCCAGGATGCTTGTACCTCTCAAACTTTTTCAGGAACTATCCATCTGGGCCTTTATTAGTACAGGGTGTATGCTGAAGCTGTCCTTGGTCTGAGACTGCACTGAACTCATTTCTGTTTTCCTGTATTCTCTACTTGATGATTCTCAGCACTCTGGCTCCTTTCTATGGGAAATCTTTGACACTGTTACACTGAAGCCAGTACTATTGCCATATGTGTTCCTGACTTCCAGATGAATCTCCTCTGTCTTCCTCACTGGCCCATATACTTTCCCCAAATGCTCTTCTCTCCACTGCAGTGTTGCTGTAGAGTTCTTTGGCTTCTTCTAAAGATATCTGAGCTTCTCTGCTATTGGATACTTTCAACATCACCTACAGAAGAAACAAGAAAGGGTCTCCATAATGCAAGCAACATTGTGACATTATGACACAAGCCCAGATATTTCTATATGTGTCAGAACATTGTATGCATGCCCCAAAGAGAGGGACTTGGTCATGCAATGGTGTGGTGCTGCTATTGTCAAAATGTTGAAAGCAACACAAACCTATCAATGCCACTTCAGTTTCTTTGGGGCTTTTCTTTTGTTCTTCTTTATACTAAACCTCTTCTTTCAACTTTTTTCTCCACCTCTTACTTTTTTCTTGCACCACCAGCAATCCAAGCCATTTCTTCCTATTCGTTCACACTCTTTCTGGTTCAAATCTACTTCCATGATGTTTTGATGTTAGCTTTGTCTCTAATTAAAGAATCACCTCCTTAGGATGCCTCACATATCAGTAGCATGACTTGCAATACCATCCATGATAATATTTTTCTAGATTAGTTCTGGAAAGGGGGGAACATGGTGGTGTAGCAATCCTCCTCCTTCTTTCAGGTTACTCCAAGCAGAATGGCAGTGGGTATGATGGAGGTGCTCTTTGTTGCTCCATCTGCAAGGTGCCTCAAGGCTCAACACTTTTGCTTCTCCTGTTGAGTGTCTTCCTGAAACCTCTGACTGAGGTCATCTTCCAACATAGGGTCCAATGTCATCAGTATATCAATGATACTCAGTTATATATATCAACACAGAACCAATCAACTTATGTTATCAAGATCATTCCCTAGTGCCCACAAACTGCAGAAATCTATACAGGAAGGAACAAGCTTAAACCCTGACAATGCAAACAGTACTCTAGTTCTTGGTTCCTTCAGTATCAAGGATTTGGCATCTTTAATTTTGGATGGCGTAGAACTTCTCCAGCCAGAATTGGTGTGCAATTTGGGGTTCTTCCAGATTCTCAGCTTCTGCTTGAAGAAGCAGGTAGCAATTGTCGCTTGAAGGGTTTTTACCTGGGTTCAGTTTACAATGAATTGATTAAGGGATTACCTATTCAACCAACTCAAAAGGCCACAACTAAGCCTGAAAGGAGCCCTTCTGCCATGTGTCTTACATTGGTTGCTGGTGTGTTTCCAGATGTGATTCAGAAGCTGCAGCTGATTCAGAATGCTTCAGATCAAAGGTGAAAAAATGGTGTGGCTCATAATAATAAAGGCTTCTTCCCTTTTGCTATTTTCTTGATGCTCCTTCCTCAAGTGATCTGTGTTCTGAGTAGAGGAGATTTTGTAAATGTATCACAGCCAACCTCTTTTTTACTTTTAAGCTGTGATGCAAAGTGAAGTCGAGACAGCAAATTAAGTTCAGGGAAATGGCAACCTTGAGAAATGTTTGAAGGAGAGAGTAAACTGCCCAAACAAATCTATGACTAAATTGATCTGCAGGAACCTTCCATGATATATATTACAGGCATTCTAGTAACATGCTGTGAGAAGAGAAGTAGAGTTGGGTTTTGTGATTTAATAAATGAAAGAGCACTTTGCATCATGCATGGTGTCTGGATTTCTGCTATTACTTTCCTTCTATACTTTGATATTCCTTCTGAAGATGTTGTGAATTTCAGAATTACCTTTTTTCCCATTGTGAATGTGTTTTAAGTCTCATCATAAGGAAAGGCCAAAGGTTCTCTGAATCACTCTCTCACAGTCCTAGGAAGAAGAAAGCAATGGCAAACCATTTCTGAAATCTTGTCAAGAACACTGCAGGGATTAATGCAGTGGCAAGCCAGGCAGTAGCTAGGAGTCAATAATAATTTATTAGACTTGCATGCTACCTGAATCTATGCAGCTTAGTACAATCAAACAAAGAAAATACAATGGAATCAATAAAAGGCAGAAGAGGAGGGCAGATCAGATGCAATGAAATGAGAACTCTCACTCACCCCCACCAAAGATGTAAGTGAAGAGCTAGATCTTCATGGCTTTTCTTAATAACAGCAGAATTTGGGTCATCCAGATCTTGGGAGGAGATCATTCCAGAGAGCAGGCACTGGTACAGAGAAGTTGCATATCTGGGGGGTTCCTATAGATTACATTGTTTAATTGCTGGAACCTGAAGCATACCAACCTTGCAGGATTGAATTAGGCAGGTAGATACTATCGGAGACAGGTGGTCCTTCAAGTACCCAGGCTCTGTGCCATGTATAGCTTTAGTGTTAACAATCAGCACCTTGAATTGTACCTGGAAGCAAATTGGGAGCTAATGCAGTTTGCAAAACAGAGGTGTTACATAATACATCATTTCTGACATTCCACATTATGGACTACTTGAAACTTTTCGGTTGCCTTCAATTTGGAACACATTACAGCAGTCAAACCATGAAGTGACAAGGACATGAACAACTGTTTGAAGCCCCTCCCCCCCCCAGTCTAGGAATCAGTGCAGCTGGTTACAACTGATGGAGTTGTGCAAAAACCTTCCTGGCCAGAGCTGACACCTGTTCTTCAAGCAGGAGGTATGATCCAGAAAAACCCGCTAGACCTTGAAGGGGAAAGTGCTATTGCATCCAAGGTCAGAGATGGAATAACCAGATATGGGTGGCCCAAACACCTACAGTCACTTGATCTTGGTAGGACTGAGTCACACACTGAATCAAAGTACCCACCCCAAGTCTCTCAGTGCCTTTTTTAAAAATTAAAACACTACATTGCTGACAAAATTTCCTACATCATTCAGAAAAAATCTACCTGAATTAAAGAAGTACAAGGGGTAAGTGCATGAGTTTATTTCCAGAGCATATATTCCATAGTTATGATTAAAAGTCCAGAAAATGGCTGATTTATAAAGCCTTTTAACCACCATTTGTTTGCTGAATTATCCCCAAGGGTGTCATATATCTCACCCAATACTAACGATTGAAAAAATTGTGTAGGTCATTAGTCACAAATGCATTCCAAAGCAGCAGCAAATCAGAGATATTACAATTCCAGTGAGGTCTATTTACATAATACTATTTACAAACACAACACATACCAAGGGAAAAGTTCTTGAGACCTAAATGTTTCTGCAGGTATTCAAAACAAAGTAAAGTACATCTAATAGCAACAGTAACATTTGACATAGGAAAGCAAAGAAAAATATACTGTAGAACATAAAAAAAAGAAGGGCAATCAAAATGGATCAGCCAGAAAGGAGAGAATATGGTTTACAACATACCAAGTTATTTTGTGGTCAGATTTATTGCATTCTCTGAATGTGCTTACATCAATCATGGCTCTGCAGGTTACTGAAACCCAAATAGTTTGTATAGTTTGGATATAACATAGATGATAGAAGCAGACACAACACGGAATCCCTTTGCAGAAATATTTGTGAAAAGAAGCTAGGGACAGACATGACATTTAGTTGAAGGGTGAGCTATTAAATGACCGTATTTTTGTTTGGTAGTTAAAAACATAAATCAGTCATTTCAAACTTAGCTGAGATGCTGACTAGAAGGATGGAGATGTATAAAACTTCTGTCATTTGCATTATTGTCTGGAAGGTGTGTAATATCCCCTTCTCCCCTCCCCCCCAAATAACCCTAAGCATGTGAATGCATTCAGTGTGCAGACCCCTAATGCTTTTGGGTAAGCAAAGATTTCTAAAAAAAGATATACTGAGACATTTCAGGGTGTGGAAAATTGGTGAGATGGATTTATCTCCCTCATAATCTTAGAATCCGGGGCCCTCTAATCAAGTTGAGAGATCATAGGTTGAGGAGAAACAACAACAAAAAAATAACACAGGCCATTTACACAGTCTATACGCATAGGTGTTAAACTCGCAGCATCACATTGCCATCACGCGATGTATCACAATGTTTTTCCCCTTTGCAGAGCTGGGGTGGGCATGGCCAGCGCATGACACATTTATTTATTTATTTATTTATTGGATTTATACCCCGCCTCTCTTCACCCGAGGGGAACTCGAGGCGGCATCTGGCCTGTAGGCCGGCAGTTTGAAACTCCTGATCTAGAGTGAAACTAGGGAATTTGCTTCATCAGGGTCTGACATTGACCACTGAGGTGAAGAAGGGTTTAGACAAATTCATGAAGTATCTTGCTATTAATGATAGCTCATTAGCTGCTGTGAAATGCTGTCTTCTTACTTTGCATCTCTCCTTCCATAGCCATCCAATCAATTGTCTTTAAAAAACAAAATGGGCTAAAACGCAACAAATCTAGTCCATGCTTTTAAAGGTAACCTGATGTTCTGCTTACTATCATTTTTGCCATATGACTTCATAGATAATTGGTTACTTATAGTTTATTGCAGGATCTATTTTTCTTCTTTCCAACTGCAGGTCCTACTAATAATCACAACAGTAGCCGTGTATCTGACTTTAACAGGATATTTAGACTACTCCACTGTTACTGGGTTTTTTTTCTTTTGAAAATATTGGCTTCTCACAAGCTTAATAAAAAAAAAATCCATACTCAGTTTGAAATTGAAGCTTTTTGTTATATGGAATGGGACACTTCATCTTTGAATTAATAAAAAAAAAAAAACCAACCCAGAAAAAAAATAATTTTGCTGTTTCTTCCCATATGTGAATAGCAGTAGTAAATGGGAGCTTGTCTTGAGTAGAAAAATCTTATGCCAAATCTGAAAAGACAGATTCAATTTTATTCAGGGGTTTCATGTTTTTTCCATCAATTTTTTTTCCATCAATACTTTAACCTCTAGTTCTATGAAACAGAGAAGAATCTTTATCTTTATTTTGGGAGATGGAAGGATAAGTCAATGTGTTACTAACTATGCAAGATACTCTTTGTTCAACTGTTTATTTTAGAGTCCATTTCAAATTTAGAAATCTGGGCAGCCAATTTATTTATTTTTAATTAGGACAGTTAAATCCTTTTAAATCCTATTAACAGCAACGGCAGAATTATAGAGCTTACATATCATTATCAGGATCCACAAAGGGTATGGAGGGAGTCAGAAAGGCCAAAGTAGCACCAAAATATTTGAATAGAAGCCCTACCTTTCTTTTACATCCATTGTGACATCTGTCTAAAAGGGGTGGAGCTTTCACCACCATGCTGCCACCCTGCTTTCATTATCCTGAAAAAAGCAACAGGTTCTTATGATATATTTATTTATTTGTCAAACATATACACGATAACAGGGTATAAACATAAACATGAATAGAGAAACTGAATACAAGTAAATGGAAACAGTAAGACAGGGACGGTAGGCATGCTGGTGCAGCCTATGCACACACCCTTTACAGACCGCTTAGGAATGGTATGAGGTCCACTGTTCAGAAGAACCTCATTATGTCTTTCTTGGTTTTGGACCTGACACTATCCAGGCCCATCTATTTTCTCTTCTAGTAAACATATCCCATATCCTAAAAGGAATGTTAATCACACTGATAAAAATACTACAGGTGTGTATCAGCCAGTTCCAAACCTAGTCAACCTAGACTGGCCAACTTTAACTAAAATAGAAGTTATTATACAGACTCACTGTCACAAAATGGGCAGCCGTATAAATCAACTATACAAATAAACATGTCTCTATATATGACATATACTAGGGTTGTGGGAATATTGTAAAAATTACACTCAACAGTATAGCATATACAAAAAATCATTTTTGAAACTGAAAATGCCTTTTCCAGACTTACCTGGCTGTTTATAAGGGATAAAAGTGGCAATACATACACACATGCAGCAACCTTACCAGCCTGGGAAAAAAATTGGCTGCTCTGTAGATTTAAAGTAATGTCTTTCTTGACTATTCTTTAAATTATGCTTTAAATTATTTCTGTAGCCTTGGTTGCTGAAATTTTCAATCCAAAAAGAAAAAATTGGCACAAAAAGAATAATAATACTGAGTTGAATGAATAATTAATTGTGGCTTAAGATTAATTGAAAAAATAATAAAATTCATGATTTGTTTACATATACTAACCATTCCCTCCTCTCAACAAATACACATACAACCTAAGGTGTAGGTTGATGAGGTTTGGAACTGACTGATACATAGTAATTTTATCATTGTGTTTAACATTCCTTTTAGAATATGGGATGTATTTACCAGAAGAGAAAATAGATGGGCATGAATACTGCCAGGCTCCAAAATCAAGAAAGACAAAATGAGATTCTTCTAAGCAGTTTCTGCTGCTATTAAATATAGACATGTTCCATAGGTTCCATTTAGGTATTTAAAGATTAAGGAGCTGCATTAGAAAAGTTTTTTCATGTATTCTCATAATCTGTTAGGCATGAAAGCGGGGTGACATTGGGCCAGCCACTCTTTCTCAGCCTAGATTATGTTACATGATTGTTTTTGTGGGAAAAAGAAGTGGCAGCATTTGTGTAGGTACCTTGAGATGCATAAAATAGGATACTATGGTTATTGTTATTTCCTTCCAAAATAGACAACCAAAAAGGATGGATGGATGGATGGATGGATGGATGGATGGATGGATGGATGGATGGATAGATGGATGGATGGTGTGTGTGTGTGTGTGTGTGTGTGTGTGTGTGTGTGTGTGTGTATTGGAGTGGCAACTACTATAAGAGAAGTAAAAAGATATGGAGAGAAAGAAGTGGATGAAGATTAGGGGAGGGCAAAAGATTAGCAAAAGAAAGAAAAGTTGAGAAGCTTATTAAGCATTACAAAACGTGTTAAGCAACTCTATCAAGTGATGGCTAATCTTCAGAAACATCTGTGTTTTCAGCAAATATGTCCCCAGTCTTCCTTTCTTTTAACAGGATTTTTTTGTTGTCAGAAATGTCAAACAACTATTCCCTGCATTTCACAGATTTGTATAAGCGTGTAAAGGATTTCTTCTATGAGTAGATAGAATAATCTGTTCAGAAACAGTGTCATCCCTGTAATTTAGTGAATAGTGTCATAATCTTTATTGCCAAAAAAGGAAGTTATAGAAATTAATTACAGCTTCCTAACTTAGACCATTAATTACATACAGTAATTTTGATATGTCAAAATAATCAGAAAATCCTGGATTGGTATGATTTGCATTCACTCAGCCTTTTTTGCAGCTTCATTCCACTTCCATAGACTGGAAGAGTTTGAAAGCAAACATATACATTGAAACCAGTGTTCAACCCAGTCTAAAATAAAAATAAATATTATGCATATTACATAGAAGTACAGTTTTATTCAGATAAATGAAATAAATTTCCCTAAATTTCTAATTTGAAGGCAATGGGAAGTTGACCTTTTTAATATGAGAACAGTCAGAAGAAACAAAATGAAATTATTTTAAATGTGAAATACTTATTTTTTCCCAACAGGGAATTGTTGCTGCATCTCGTTCAAAAGGTGAACATAAACAGAAAGTATTTCTAACCATCTCCTTTGGAGGAATCAAAATCTTTGATGAGAAGACAGGAGTAAGTGATGGATTTTTTTCTTGGTAGCTTTTGCCCTAAAAGGTATTCAAGAAAGGCAGTAGTATTCCAATTAAATTATACCAGGAAATATTTCATAAGTTGTACTATGGATCAAAGTAATGATTTGAATGTATAGTATAGGCATCTATTAGTCTCGAAAGACTATGGTATTAGGCTTCTGGGTGAAGATCTTAGTCCCTTTAGAGCACAATAGCCTGGGTAATTCTTTTTGGAGGGTAGGCCGTTATCCAAGCAGAAAATCCCCCCTCTCCACACAGCTGAAATAATCCAGTGGAACAGCAAAGCCAATACAACCTGTTCCAGCTGCGTCCCAGGAGTTTTGCCAGCCACCTAGGGTCAAACTCACGGCCTCCTGATTGTGAGGTGAGAGATCCACCTCTAGGCCACAGCTTAACTCAATGATTTGAATGTATAAAGATGGAATTTATTGAATTCATTAAAATGGTGATTAACAGAGGCACAAATTTAGCAATTCTACAGGTAATATCAGAATAGAGATCAGCTAAGAGGTAATTCCAATAGTATTCAGGATTCCTGGAGATCCATGAAAAATAAAATAAAGCAAGAGAACCTACCAATCTTAGTATCTTATTAGTATCCTATGACTATCACTGTTATATCTTATGATTCTTGTTGAATGTATCTTATTATTATTGATATTATTTTTTTCCTTATGCACACTGAGATTAATATGTTTATGGAGATTCTCAGTCATCCTTGTCATGGTTGTCCAGGGATGGGTTTCTCCTGGTTCGCTGGTTATCCGCTTCGTGGACGCGCTGCCAGATCAGCTGTCAAAAGCGCGCCGCGAGGGATCGCATTCAAAAACTTCGTGGTATTTTGCAAATACTCTGATCCAACAGCTGTGCAGTGGATAGCCGCTGGACAGCTGTTGTATCAGAGTATTTGCAGAATACCACAAAGTTGTTGAACGCGATCCCGTGCGGCACACTTT
>JANHGC010005606.1:125112-136273 GCA_027560395.1 Boaedon fuliginosus | reverse complement strand
GTTTTGTTTCTAGTTTAAGTTTCTCTTCTTACACGGGAGGGGAGGGGGTTTGGAGGAGGGATGCAGCTGTTTGGCAGTGCTTACACGTCTTCCGAAGCAGATCGCAGGGCTACGGGCCGCGCACTGAAGAGAACTCAGCAAGACTGCATTACAATGCACAATTTTTGTTTGTACACTGTTTAAGGATCTTTGAAGTGCTGCTCCCCGGCTTTCCCCAGCTACAAGCAACACTCTGCATAATTCAATTGACTGAATTAGAAAATACTGTGCGGGCACGCGCACGCACCGACACACAGATATACAAGGCAATTTTGCCTAGAAGATGTATTTAAGTGGGCTATGCGAAAACATTTGACTTTAATTTCGCTCTCCTGTCCCTTTGTTATCGTTTCTTTCAAGGGTGCTGCTCAATTTTGTTTGCGTCTAAATGAAAATGTGGTTTTTAGCCCGGAAAAATATGTCCTAGTATGACTATTAATGTCTGCCTGCTTCCCTAGCCATAAATATCTCCTTTTTTAAAAAAAATATAGCTTGTTGCTCTATTCTGAATAATGAACGTGTTCTGCAAATCTTTTATTATGTACAGAATGTTCTAATGAGAGCATGGGTCATGCCATGACCCATGACATGATGTCAGGAGAAGAAAGACGGAAATATTGCTCTTATAATAATATTTACCTCTCTCTCTCTTTCTCTCTTTCATTCTTTCACTCTGGAACTGAGAAGGTGCTCTGTTGCCACAGCTTAGAATCAGCAAGTTGTAAATAAATCAAAGGAACTCATAGATATGAAATAAGCAATTTGGGACTTTTTTTGACGGCCTAAATTACATTCCAAGATCGTCTACAGACTTAATATTTGCTGGTCTTTTTTGAAGGCATACACTCGGGTAAGTATATCATTGGATAAGGTAATTTATAGTGTTACATTATTCCCTTTGTTTTGTTTTGCAATCCAAATTAAAACACTCTAACGAACGTCCACTCAGTGTCTGCTTGAACCTTGTGGCTTATTGGTTGCATCCCTGGGTGGTTTTTTTAACCATCAGATCTATAATATAGTTTTTTCTTTGATTTGCTCCTTTGCTGCTCATGCCTCTTTTCAGCTGCATTATTTTCCTCTGCTTGGATGTTCTAGTTCCTGACCCAATAAAGCACATTTTTTCTTCTAGAGTAGGATGCACAACTTTTATGCACGTTAGAGGAAGTCTGAAGATAGTCCTTGAGCATGGAGTAGAGTGTTGTAGGCCACACTTCAAAATCTTCTTTGTCTAGGCCAAAGAAATGGGTAGAAGTGAAGATTTCCTCAAACAGGACTCAACTCTTGGTCTCTAAGATGAACAGCCATCTGTGTTGTTTCTTGGTAACTCTATGATTTGCAATTAACGTCTTCCAAAATACATTTTTGGCTTCCTAGTTTACCCACCACTGCAGAATTTCTCAGGGATCACTTCTTAAAGGGTTAATGGGGGTAAATTAGGTATTTAATTTTCCACTAAACCTGTCTTTTATGCTTTAGCTCATATTAATTTAATGAAAGATAATGAATAGCTCCTTGTGTACTTAACAGTTCCCCTTTTTACTGCATTCAAAATTGCAGTTGGGCACCATCTTTTAGAGAGGGGTTGTGGATCAAAGTTTTAGGAGGTTAGAACTGCAGCTTTTGAGACTCAGTTGTGCATTTCCTTAGCTGAAGATCCAAATATCTGTGGGATCTTTGGTGTTCTCGGAGCTTGGTTGTTTTCTTGCAGATCTTTCATTACCCAACTGCACTGATAGTAATAGCAATAGCTCTTAGACTTATATACTGCTTTGCAGGGCTTTTACAGCCCTCTCTAAGCGCTTTAGAGAGTCAGCTTTTGGCCCCCAACAATCTGGGTCCTCATTTTACTGACCTTGGAAGGATGGAAGGCTGAGTCAACCTTGAGCCAGTGAGGATCGAACTCTTGGGAGTGAGCTGAATTAGCCGGCAATACTGCATTCTAACCACTGCGCCACCAGGGCTCTGATGATGTCACCAAGCTCAGAGAGCATCAAGGACGCCTCGGTTCAAACCTTCAGCAACAAATATTCCCTTGTACTGATGCCCAAATATCTACCAGCTAATTTCATGCAATCCTACTGCAAATGGCACAACAATAAGCAACATAGCGATAACATTTAAGCTTCTTCAATACCACTCTGTAGCACTTTACCGCACTTTCTGGGCAGTTTACAGCGTAGAAGCATTGTTTGCATTACTGGGCCCAACAATCTGGCTCCTCATTTTACCGAGCTCGGAAGGATGGAAGGCCGAGTCAACCTTGAGCCAGTCAGGATCGAACTGCTGGCAGTGAGCAGAGTCTGCCTGCAGTGCCGCACTTTGACCACTGTGCCACCAGAGCTCTCAGCTAATAAGGCTCTAGCTCCAGTCTTGCCTAACCTATTTCATTAAAGATGTGCTTGGATTGCAGCCACAGCCCACCAATAACAGGCCTGATGCTCATTGGGATGGCGTTGCCCTTGAATTGCCCATCCAGTGGACGCACGACGAAGCCCCAGCAATTCACGCTCTTAACCACCTTCCGTTTCCCTGCTGCTGTTTCTGACTCTGACTTTGGTGATCCTTCTGCCTCTTTCTTTCTCTCCACAAAGAGCTACAAGGTCCCAAGACAAGGCCACTACTATTTTTTTGAGGAAGGCTATTGTCAAAAGCAATGCACATCGCTGGCGGGGCTTGATTGCATGACTCTCAGGACTTGTCAGATAAATTACACTTAGCATTTCTGACAATAAACCCATGGCACCTAAACATCCGTAGTAGAAAAACTCACCCCGAGGGCCACACACTCCCGTAGTTCAGAGTTTGAATGGAGAGATGGGAGAGAGCCTTGTTTGTTTTTCTTTCTTCCTCGGGGAAGGGCTGAAGTGAAAACCGTGGTGACCTTCTTCAGGTTTAAAGGTTTTGCACTTTTGAAGAGTTGGTAGATGTTGTCTTTTCTTGGGCCGTTTCGTTCTGTTCCTTTTCAACATACAGACGCTACTCACGATGGGTGGAAACGTACGGACGCTACTCACGATGGGTGAGTGAGCTCATCCTTTCCGTGACTTGATTCTGCTCTCCGCAATAGGTGGGGAAGAAAAGAAAACGACCCTGTTAACTACAGTTTTGGTAAATCATTCGCAACCGTTTCAGAGGAGATTATTCTGCCAACGTTTGTGGTCCTACAAGATAGCTCTCAACTCCAAAGCCAAACAAGCAGCGTGGAAAAAAAAACGTACGCCTCAAAAGGAAAATGGCACCAAAAAACCCCTCCTTCTATGCTAGAAAAAAAAAATAAAGGCAAAAAACGTTCGGAGAGAGCAAAATGTTAGCAGAGCATACTTACGGTGGGTGACAAAAGTGCATGCAAATTTTTGCATGCAGGAATAATAATAAAAAAAAGCACAGATGAATGCACAAATGCCTGCAGTTACGGTGGAAAAAACAAGGCACTCAGCAAAATCAAAATGGGCATTTATCCTGCTCTACCTTCTTCTCCGACTGGCTTATTAGATGGTCTCCTGTAAGAGATTGCATCAAAGGAGCGGCAACCCTTGCATAGCTTATCAGAGGAGGAGTGGGCCAAGGAAATTGGTGTGAAAGAGAACAACTCCCTTGCACCCCACATTTAATTAATCCCCCCCCCCGGCTTCAGGAACTCCTGCTCATAGAATCCCTTGTTCAATGTTAACACAGTGCGACGTATTTGTACAGGGGGGGTGTTCCTTGTACCAATGGAAATTTTTTTTGTGGGGAGTTTCCATGTATATAATTATTAGCAATAATTTGATTTCTCTAAAACATGATTTTGACTTCTCTCCCATTATCATGTATAATAGGTAATTTGCAAAGGAGGATTAAACAGATGTGCATGGGCGCGCACTCTCTCTCTCTCTCTCTCTCACACATGCACACACACAAATACAGGATATTAATTGAAGCTGTAGAGCAGTGAGATTGCATTAGGGCTGTTGTTTCCCATTTTCTCATTTGCCTGTTTTAGAAGTGGCTTTAAAAAAAAAAGAGATTGGTAGTGAATTACTTGACCCATAATTTTTCTCAGGGTGGAATATTGGGTGAACAGATTATCTTCATCCCCTTATTTATGTGCATTAAAGCCTTATCGTTCATAAATCCCAACTAAATCTTGACCCAAGGGCATAACGAGACAGCCTTGTTTAATGTGCTTTCCCCCAATGCATATGGCAACACTCAGCGTGGTGCCATATATTTACTCTGTTCTCAAAATGGCCTCTAATTTGGGTTAGTAGTAGAATAGAATTCTTTATTGGACGAGTGTGATTGGAGACACAAGGAATTTGTCTTTGGCGCATGTGCTGGTTTGTGGTTCTTTCCTGTTAAGTTGCAGGGATGAGTGGCCAGAGATATCTGCAGTCGGAGTCAAGTGATAAAGCAACCCCATAACCCAAACTCTGCCCCTTTTATACATGGGACATGATGTCATACACCAAAGAGGTAAAACATGCACTGGAAGATTTTGATGGAAGCATCGTATTGTGTGGACATCTTTGAGTAAAACTGTGAGATCCTTGGTGCTCTATGAGCTTGGTTGTTTTCTTGCAGACATTTCATTACCAAACTAGGTAACGTCATCAGTGGTCATAAAGGAGTGAGGTGGGCTTTCATCTGAGCACAAGTGAACTTTAGGAAATGAGGGAGATTGCAGACAACTGGAGATCAGCTGGTTCAGCAGAGGCCCGAAGATTCCTGCTCATCCCTTGCCCACGTATTACACAATATGTGTAAAAGGATGATACATTTTTAAAAAAATTTGTAAACCACTCAGACTCACTTAGACGGTCAAATTGGCGGTGTGTAAATTTGGTAAATAAAGACGCCACTTCTGGGAATTCCCTCTGATCTCGGGGCGGAAAAAAAATTCTCAAGCAAATTTTCTTTCTTCAAATTGAAAAAGAACCGGCAGAGATAAATGCAGGAGGTTGAGAAATGGAAAGGTGTGGAAGAAAACTAGGGGCTAAATACATGTTTCAAATACTTAATCGGCTGGTTAGGAAAAGCTATACGAGCTGTTGGCATAAGCAACACAATTTGAATTAGGCTTATTTTTCTCACACCGTTTCCTTGGGATAAAACAACCCTTTCTGGAGTGTGGATAAGGCCCCTGGGGATTAAGCACAGTGCAAACTTTGCCTGCAATTTGAACTTCTGTTCAACTTCTGCCTACTTACCATAATTGCATCCTTTTCTTGCCAAGCCAAGTGTTTTCTCTGTGCCGACAAGAAGCTTGAAATTAAATATGTATCTCTTACCTGAGACTGCTGGAAGGTCCCGGTTTATAAATTACATTATTATTATTTTTTTTAAAAACACCTTTTTTTTGTCTCTGGAAGTTGAATGAATAATGTTAGGCTAATCGTTTTGGGGGGGAGTTCTTTATTATCAGAAGTCACCGAGAAGACTCTTGTGTTTTCAGATAATTTTGGTTCGGAACAAAAGAAGAGTAACTTTATTTTAGTGCAAACTGATTTCATTCTGAATATGTCAGGATTCGTGGTAATTGTTCCTTTCAGGATAAAAGAAAATTTAAATTTGACAAGAGCAACATTTAAAAAGAAGCACGGAGCAAATTCGTGTTATGAAGAGTACCATGCACTCGCTGATTAAAGGCACGTAAGAAACGGGGGTTGAAATTTAGAGTTTATAGCTCATCATATTGCCTTAGTACAGGGGTTTCCAACCTTGGCAACTTTAAGACCTGTGGACAGATGTTTTAAAGTTGCCAAGATTGGACACCCTGTCTTAGCAGCCTGTAGGAACCAGGCCATCATACTAAGCCATCATATGCTTAAGAATAACCAGGAGTAGGCTGCTGGGGGTTTGCAAGGGTTCCTAGGGGTTCTTCCCAGTTTGGAGAACCCCCAAATCCCACTCCTGGAGGTTATGTCTCGGCTGCGGCTGAGCCGTGCGTGTGGTCTACCTTTTGTCATAATTGCTCCAATGACAGAGTAACAAGGAGCATATGGCCCTACTTACACAAACCCTCTGTCAACCAGATGGTCAGATCATCCGATAAAACTAATGACTACGCTGTTAAGATGAGTTTTCATTAAAACGGTCGGTTACAAAGGCTGACCTTAGTAAGAAATCTTACGTTTACACAGCCAATTGAGCTGTTGCTGAGCTCTACAGAAACCTGATGTTCCTTCTCATCAAGAACATCCTAATCTCCGTTATCTTACTCACAAATTTCTGCCCATCAGTCACTCGCCCCGCAGCTTTCATGCACCACAAAATGAAGTGGACTTATTGGTAGGAATTATGGATATGGGTTTCCCCACAAAGGTCAAGCTCCTAAATCAACGTCTTGCATTGATTCAGGGGGGAAGGCAGCTATCTGTTGCAAAAAGAGCCTCGATGGCGCAGTGGTTAAATGCAGCACTGCAGACCCTGCTGACTTGTTCAGCAGGTTGCCGGATCAAATCCCACCAGGCTCAAGGTTGACTCAGCCTTCCGTCCTTCTAAAGGTCGGTAGAATGAGGCAGGAGCCTCGGTGGCGCAGTGGTTAAATGCAGCCCTGCAGCCAATCTCTGCTGACTTGTTCAGCAGGTTGTCAGATCGAATCCCACCAGGCTCAAGGTTGGCTCAGCCTTCCATCCTTCTCAAGATCGGTAGAATGAGGACCCAGATTGTTTGGGGGCAATAGGCTGACTTTGTAACCACTTGGGGAGTGTTGCAAAGCTCGGATAAGCAGTGTATAAAATCTGAGTGCTATTGCTATCTCTGTTGTAAGCTGCCCAGAGTCCTTCAGGAGTTGTGTGGCATAAAATAAATAAATAAATAAATTTTACAATTACCTTCCTCAATTATACAGGTAGTCCTTGACTTACAACAGTGACTGTTAGTGACTGTTCGAAGGTACAACAGCACTGAAAAAAGTGAATTATGACTGTTTCTTTCCCCACTTACAACTGTGGCAGCAACCCTGTGATTTACATTCAGATGCTTGGCAACTGACTCATATTTATGACGGTTGCAGTGTCCAAGGGTCACGTGATCACCTTATCCAATTTTTTGGGGGGCGAGCAAAGTCAATGGGGAAGGCAGATTCACTCAACCACCATTTCACTAATTTAAGAACTGCAGCGATCCACTTAACAACTACGGCAAGAAAGGTCATAAAACGGGGCAAAATTCTCTCCACAAATATCTCACTTAGCAACAGAACGATTTGGGCTCAGTTGTGGCCGTTAAGTCGAGGACTACCTGTTTTGCTTAGAGTATTAACATTTCCCTAATAAGCTCTGGGAGTTGAATCCTGATCTAGGATTCAGACTTTCGTTTCCAGGGACAAAAAAAGAAAGCCAGTTATTGGCTCTTGACTTCAGAAGGTGCTCGTTTTTTATTTTTTTTTATTTTAACCTGGGTCTGGAGAGCAGTGCAGATTGGATCTGCTGGGATTTGCATATTTCTAACCGGGATTGGCACTTCTGCTTTAAAACAGAAAGGCTAATTGAGCTGTTGAATCAAGAATGATTTCTGGAACATGACAGTAGACGAAAAGGGATAAATCTCAGCCTAAGAAACTTGTGAAAAGTTGAGCAGTGCTGCAGGCAGTAATATATTGGCAGAAATTAGGAAGCTCAAGCTATGCATTCTTGAGAGCAGCAGAATTTTTTTTTCTTTGCCTGGTATTGTGGTTTGGCTAACCTGCATGTTACTTGTATGGCACGATCTGAACTGCAGGCAGATTTTGACATTTCCCTGTTTTGCTGTCTACGTCTTGTGGGTAATAACCCTAATTAGGAAAGTGAAACTTCTGAAGAATTCTCCCGTAAATTAAAGAACTGGACTTCTGGCCTTTTAAATTGTTCCAGATCTGTGATGATGAACAATGCACAGTTTTTGCTCTCTTTGTAATTAGCTTCACCCCCTCCTTCCCATTTAATTTTCGGTTCTGCGCTTCCCTTGCAGCACATCTCTTTTAAGTGAGGGTAAAGCTTAGAGAATTCTTACGGAAGAACACTTGACTGAGCCGACTGCCACATTTAATCAATTAATCACTGAGATAAATTAATTAAAACTTTAATTAATCAATTAATTAGTGACTAAGATGGGACTCCTGAATAATTGGCCAGTGAATTTGTACAAAGACATCATATTTTATAATACCAAGTCACTTGAAAAAAAGTGAATTGTGGAAAGCACTTTAGCAAAAAAAAAAAAACATGCCTTTTTCCACCCTTCTGTCTCACGAAGCCTAGACTTCTTCTTCCAGCATTATATCAGGTCGGATGCATGCGCATTGTTTAAACGCAAAGCGATGGCCTCAAAACGATCTTCATTCACACGCAATTCAGGAAAAGTTGGGTTGCTAAATTAGTCAAATCAGGTGATTAATAAACTGCCATTTTAGATGATCGGAAATGCTGGGAGTCAAAGAGGACTTGCAGTTCTGGGATCCCTTCATGAGAAATTTATTTCATTCTTTATTTATTTTATTAGATTTATACCCCGCCTCTCTTCCCCGGTCAAGGGGAACTCGAGGCGACTCAAGGCGAAATGTCTCACAAGAGACTGAATTTCTTCATCCTACCTCGACGAGTGTCTAACTGGATGAATTTGATATATTTTGAAGCAAGGGGTTCGATACGTACCTCCCTGGGAGAGTTTATGAATCAGGGCTATTGGGAGGGATAACCTTTGAGATCCTTTACAGTTCAGTCATGTTAATGATTTTATTCATGGTATTAATGCATTGGCAAAATCAACTTTGCTATTTGTGCTTAACAAGATCCATCACCTTCATTTAGCGACCCCATAATCCCTTGCAGGGTGGAATCTGGGTAACTGAATGGAGCTAGCAGAGTGTTTAATGGCCAGATGCCCTTCCTGTTGCCAATGCAGAGTCTCGTTCAGCAGATATATTCTCAGTGTGCCCAGAGAGAGAAATATCTGCCTCTACCTAGGATCGAACTCACAGCCTCCGGATTGTGAGGCGAGAGCTCCACCTCTAGGCCATCTCATCATTCCTATGCTCAACAAGGACCATTCTGGTATAAAATCAGCTTGTATCGGATGGATTTGATATGCTCTGCTGCTCTAAAGGTTTTGAGATTGAATGTAGCAGTGTTACATGTTCATCTTTCAGTTTCGTAAAACAAACAAAGCCAACATTTCTCCTTCAGAGGTTATCTGTTGTTCTGCTTCATTTTCAGTGCATTAGACTCTTTGAAAGCTGATTTTATTGTTAGGCGAGGATGAAAGATGTAACTGAGTGTTACTACAGCATTTTCCAACACTCTTTTGACCCGAAGATCTGTCTACCAAAAACTGTTCATGGAGAAGTTACCCCATCAAATCTCCTGTTGAGATTTCATTCAAGAGTAGCTTGGGATGCTTTGGCCCTTCAGGGAGGGGGGGTGTTGAGAACCATGGAGATGACTTTGGAGTAACTATCTCAAAACCATTTAAAGACCACAACAGGTGCCTAAAAATGCTGGGTAGACTCAAGCTGGCTCCCCTCTGACTCCATGGGGGAAGAGGAGGAGAGAAGGAAAATGCAATCTGACTTCCACGAGTCTAATACTTGAGCCTTTCTCCATAAAGTGCCACCCTAATCTCCTGGTAGAATCTATTTCCTGATCTGGAGAACTTTGTAGGGTTGATAGAAGTACAGGTGGTGGGGATGGAAGGATTTATCCTCACCCATTTGCACCACTCAGGTAACCTTGAGGACGCAGACAAACCTCCAAGTGGCCTCAATGACTCTCTAAAAGGATGCAAATGACCAGCTCTCTGCAAGGAATCCTTCCATTCCCTATCATCCAGTCAGAGCTAAAGAAGCTTCTTGAGAATGAGAAGCAAAACGTCTTCAAAAGAAAAAAAAAACAAGAAAATTCTCTTGAAAAAGCACCTTTAGGACAACCATGACCTGGATGAACTGAGAATCTCCATAGACATTCAGGCCATGTTGTCTCAAAGATGCTTTTCAAAAAACAATTGGATTTTGTTTTTTCTTTGAGTACAGTTTTCTTCTCATCCAAGAAGCTTCTTCAGTTCTGACTCTGACTCTAGTCAGAATTGAAGAAGGTTCTAGCCTAAGTGAAATGTGTCCAAATAAAAATAAAGTCCAATTGCCTTTGGGACACTGAGTTAACCATTTAGGAGTCAAAGCTAACTTTGCAACCCCAATAGTTAAGAGAGCCAGTTGTGGGCAGGTCAGAAACGAAATTCCTAACAGCAATTTAGCCTGCTTCCGTAACAATCCAAAATGTTAACTGGAGCAGTTTTCAATCTGTAAGGGCCTTTAGAAAGAGGTAAGATTTGAGCCTTGGTCCTGGGCTACGTATCATTGGACTCTTACCATTTGCCCTGATTTTCTGCATAACGAAGAACTTCCCTAGTATTCTCAATTCAAAGCAAAACATCTCATCAAGAGGGACGTCCTTGAATCCTTGCCTGCGAGTCATCTGCTTCAAGTCTTCGTCTGACGAAGCCCAACTGCTTTTGGCATAAGGGCAGCGAGTTTGCCAAACTGCAGCGGCATCATTGAAAACCCGAGTTGATTTTGGCTGCCTGCTCTTCCAAACTCTTCTCAGCTGCTCTGATCTTTACACTGACATAGATAGAGCCTATTCCAAATCTTTGAACTGCTTTGCATAGAAGTTCCCAAAACCGATGGAGCTCGCGCACGGTTGATGTGAGATTTAAATCAGGGACATCTAATCCTTTTGGTGACTAATACCTCACTGTTCTTCCATCTGTCTCGCGGCCTTTGATTTTTGTCTTTCATTTTAGAAGGGGAAGATCAAACAATTGGAGAAAAAGTGTGGCAGGCATTGTTTAATTGGAGTGGTTTCCATCACATCCATTCCCACCCAGAGGTTGGTGTGGTTTTTCTTCCCCATTACATGCATGGTTACAATTTTGACCTAACGGGCTATCAGCATTGAAGTGGCATAGAGCTGGCAGAAGATCTCTGTTGGTGGTGGAACCATCATTTTGCATTTGCAGGAGGATTGGAGGAATGTTCTTTAGTTTTGAAATAAAGACCATCTACACCGAGAGCCTTGGTGGCGCAATGGTTAAATGCAGCACTGCAATCTCTGCTGTCTTGTTCAGCAGGTTGTCAGATCGAATCCCACCAGGCTCAGGGTTG